>JAHZMV010002751.1:0-10757 GCA_027743765.1 Coecobrya sp. COE2 | reverse complement strand
TAATGCCATACCTTTCGTATGTCCATCTTTACTACATGTTTAGCCTACTTACATAACTGAACAAACCTACTTGCATACATAGTTTTAATTAAGACAGAGAGGTATATATCCTACGTCTTTGCATATAACAGTCATTAATGGAAGATCTAAATCAGTTTAACCTCAATTATTTATTCAAAACATTCCGTCTAGTCTAGTTTTGGTAGCACATAAAAATCATTGTGCGTGGATTGGCTTTTCCTGTTTACACATAAACAGCGGATAGGTAGAAATGTTAGTTATTTATTTACGTTCAGGTACGTAAATGTCAACTACTCCATTACTCCACATTGCTCACTATCTTATTGCCTCATGTCACCTTAATTTTTAAAGCTACACTGTTGCTGTAAATGGATATTGGTTCCTGATCTGATTGAATATTTATGTAGTTGACATAAAATCAGCATGGTCATTATCTATAAGTATATACCTACTCCAACATCGTAATTCTAAAATATTCAAATACCTATATCACGCATTGAAACTGACTTAAGGATATTTATGTGAAAACTTGTGCCAAGACGTAAGAATGTACTCAAGAGTTTTTAATAACTGTGATAAAATTGACTGAGAGGTAGGCATTGCAATGAAAATGGAATCACACATGCGATTGATATAACTATACTTTTAGCCATATGAAATGACAAGTTTTACTTCATTATTAACACCAAAGTGTCAAACTGAACTAACAATAAATGTCATGATCTATACCAGTTTGTATGAACAACTGAAAAAATGAAAACCTGGTTTGAATTAATATTACCTATGCAGGGCAGGGCAACAAACTATGGTACCCACTTCATGATTTAAAAATGCATAATAAATGTTAACACAACATTCATTCCGATACCAAATAACCACCCCTCTACACAATAAAAATCTACACGTTGCTCCCAAGATCTCAAAGAGAAAATGAATGTATTGTAAAATGCCAATATGTATGTGGAATATGGATTTCAACACATTAGCATCAAATTAAAACCCACTATGAAAGTTGTGTTTGTCTTCATCAAATAAATTGGACATAAATAAATTCATAATTAAAACATTAAAAAGCTGCATATTATTTCTGATGCGGCAATGTAAAAGTTTTAAAAAGATTAATTACATAATTGCAAAGCGGTTAAAAGCGTCCCGACAAATTTATTTCAAGTTTAATTTTATGCTTATTCATTGGAGTCTTGGAGTTTATTTTTATCATTTTCACTGTTTAATGAATTTACCAAACTACTATTTTAACTTATATATATATATATCAATTGGGGGGGAACAGTTCATAATTATTTAAATTTCGTGTTAGGAAGCTAATTTAGCAAATCTTTCATGAAATAAATCTGTGTAATTACAATTAACGTCAGTTTGCTTCCTTTGATCGCCACTTTCACCATTTGATATTCTTTCACTTGGCATCTTAGCTGATTCCAAGGTATATAGAATAGTATAGAATGTATAGTAGTATAGAATGGCTGATTCGAAAAGTGAAAATTGCAAACATTTACTAAACCAGTCTTGGCATATAAAATAACACTCAGGATAATGGATAGTGTCAATATAAGATGAGTTCGCTTTACAAATAATTCATTTTACTAAGTAGAACCAATAAATGCTCCACTCTGCCAGAAATAACTTAATTTTGCAACCAGTCGTTTGAAAGTGAAACCGATCAACAAAATTAACATTACTGTCATATTGTACATACATACAAATAACCATGACCTTCTTGATAATATGGCTCATATTGTAGAAATTTTACAAAGTAGCGGCATATAATTTTCTCTTATGAAAATACATACATATATGGCAATTATATTAAGCAGTCAAGTGTGTTAAAACAATGCAGAATAATTATTTGTACTTTTGCAAAAATACTTGCAACTCTGTCCATTGTATTTCATATATTTCTTGAAATACGCAATGTGCCATGAATTGAATGTGCCTTTAAAGCCACATAATATACATATTTGAACATACAAACATATATGCAGTATGCCGTGTATATGCTTTAAACCTAAAAGGCGAAGGATGAATGTCAATTTATTTGCCCCTAATAAGCAAAGCTTCTATTATCTTTTCATTTGTGAATTGTTGAAATTGCACGGGTGTAAGCTTGTCAATAAAGTTACTTTTACCGAATGCCACTTTAATTTCGGGCAACGATTTGACCATTCTCTTTAGTAAACTATGTTGCTGCAGACTTTGTTGGTGCTTCAAAAAAACCAAGCACTTTTTTGAGTTGTTGTATACATCCCCACAAAACCCAAATATTGCGTTTATGCAAATCACGGTAAGAACCATTCCCTCAAAGTGGGTAATCAGCAAGAAAGATGTGATCAGGTTGCCTTCCTTGTCATCATTGTTCCCACCACCATCCTCCTTATGAGTCAGCAATCCAAGAACTGAGATAGTTTGCCCAGTAACTGCCATTGCCAACATGCTAATGATGACATAACAGTGACTTTGGTTGAAGTAGCAGGAGATAAGTTGGATTTCTCTGTATTGTTGAATGGTTTTAATACATCGGTCAGCGGAAATTTTCCACCGCTGTCTTCCTTGTAACAAATGCTGAACTTCCCTTTAAAAGCAGGACCAGAATTGTTAACATGTGAAATTGCATTGTGTCATTATTATTATCAAAATGTTATGCTACCTTCGAAACACTGACACAGCAACGATCAAACAGTTAGTCCCAATAATAATTTGATTGGTCAGTATTACCCCAAGCCCATACGTCATAGTAAAGATCCAAATATTCATAACAAAAATGCAAACCCTCAATGTAACCAGGGAAATTATTTTGGGCAAATGTGGGATGGTCTGCAAAATTGTTTCCATTCCCGTGATAATCCAACTTCCCGGTGGCATGGACAGTAAATTCATAGGTAATGTAGGTAGAATTACCGCAACCAGGGATATGGCAAATGGAGTGTTTTGCACTCCAACCACTCTCATTATGAAACAAGTACGCTTAGCTGACTTGAGTTTACGCATCTCGTTAGGAGTTAGTCCTAAAAGAGAGATATTTATGATTAATTGTCCTTAAGTATTTCCAAAGAATAATTTTTTAAAAAATATATCATTGTAAATACCTTTCCCCTTTGCACAATAGTGCTCCTCAAATGATGCCAATCCCTTAAACAACTTCTCGACAGTTTCTTTCGAATTTATCATTTCAAAAGAGAAATGAGCAATAAACAAGGTCAACACCGTGAACATGATGTCCAGCAGCCCTTGCAATTCGTCACCACTTTCTTCGATATCAGACGCACCCAGTCTAATTTGGGCAAGATGAAAGATCCTCACGCAGGAAATGAAAGAACAAACAATCATGCTCGTCTTGAATGGTTTTGTAAAAATGCAGAGCGTTTTCTCTTCGCCGTTCCACTTGAAGGAGTTGCCAATTACCCACGTTTGGGCTTTAAGACAGCCTAGGTATTGCGTCACAAGACCAGAATGAACTAACATCTTTGGTATGAAAACCCTTTCGAGTTTTTTTTCAACAGTCACTACAGATGTAAAAGGAAATTTTCTTGGAGACTAATATCAATGCCAGTGTTCATGCAAACAGGACTCTAATGAAAATAGTCGCCGACTGAATAAATGTCTTACGATACTAGTACAAGTTTAGTAAAAGGCAATAATATTAATTAATTAAGGTCTGGTCGAGTAATGTGGATTAATAGTTTATCTGCACTCTTCACTTGGAGAAAGTTTATATTTAGGAATAACTCGGAGTAGAAATCTGTCATTATAAAGGCTTCCATATATACCTACATAATATGGAATGTGGCTAATAGAAATTAAAGTTAAAGAAGCTACTGATGGAAAAACTACGAGGAAAAATCATGAAACTTTTATCTATGATAGGCAGCAGAATTTTCCACTCTACATTCCCAAATTAATCTGTTGATCTTAGAGTATTCCCTACGCTTCAATTTACTATGCGACGCTAGTTTATTTGACGTTGACGTAAATAGGTACAGGATATTATAATGTATTTATAATTATATACATCATTACGATGTCTTATATCTTGTAGAATTTTTTTAGCGTTTCAAAATGAATTTTGTAACGCTGATGGATACAGTAATGCCATTCTACCTTATCCAATAACTGGAGTGAACCGGTTATTATTACCAATCTAGATGAAATTCAGTTCAACTTTCGAAAAAGTATATTTCGAAATTAACTTTCTCGATGTCATTAGTTAGTTAGAAATAATTATTGAGCCACTACAATATTCATGTAGTGAAAGCTAAAAGGATGGTTTCTTAATGCGAAATAATTTGCATGCATACTTTTGTGTCGGGTTACTCTTGTAGAACAGAAATAAATATTTAAATTGTTGACTATCTAGGAGCCTATTTCTGAAACTGGATGTTCCTTCGACCCTGGTTGGTAGGTTGATTTTTATAGTTTCTATATGGATATGTTTTCACCCGGTGGAATAAATTAAAAGCTAAACCTTTAGCAAATGCTACCAGAATTCCTGACACTCGAAAATGTTAGATATTTATTGTTTTTAAAAGCCAGAAATGGGGAATTGCAATAAGGCGAGCTTATTTTTGTATAATCATTACATCTTGTGTTTTGTTGGGTATCTGTATTTTTTCATGTGCCAAAGGCAATTAATATTTCTCCTAAATTACTCTATTAATAATAACATGTATATACTTGATGATATCTTTTGCACTATAGGATTTACTATTATGGAAAGTATACGTCTCAGAGGACTTCACTGGAGTTTACCGGTTATTTATGAACTTATAACGTATAGAAACGAAGTTGTACTGGTATTAAGGTCAACCACGCATAACTATAACTCTTTGTTCTAACGTAATGCTTATATGAAAATCAAAGTATGAGATTTTCTTCGTCAATTTTACAGTTTTCATAAAAATATTGCATAACTCGGTTGTTAAAGCTAAAGGTATAATATAACCAATATTTTAAAAACTTAATAATCGGTTTAAAATTTCTAGTATAATTACCACATATTATGTAATACAGATGTGCCCCATTACGACCTTTTACAAGAATCTGGCTTTATTTAAATGGATAATGCTACGTTCCACATAAAATCTTCTTCCTACCTTCATCCTACTAGATCATACAGAGTTACTACCAAAGAGTTACTGAACCTTGCAACATAAATGCAACATTTAAATTACTTGTTTATAATACCGGAACAGTTAATTTAAACTATATCACAGTTCCCAGTCCGGACTGTTCAGATAAAATCAGAAATCATTTTTATCAAATTTGAAACATCTTTGCAAATAAGTATGATACCGAAATTTGAATAACAAGGAATTCCCGTGGTACAAATAAAATATTCTATAAAATTGTACATTGACCAACTGCACACGTGTGTACCTGAGTATTTACATACATAATAATTTTGCCATATGCCAAGGCTAAAGTTGCCACTACATGTAACAGATTCACCTTCATTTGTCGTGATTGAACTTGTAGAAGACCATCCAATTAAGTACACATTATCCTGTTCCACGCATGAACGTATATACATAAATATATTGTAGCATTGTTACAAACGAATACGTATTTTGTACTAGTTTGTATTATTTACCTATGTTACGAAATTACTACAATACTTCATGTGTATATTCCTGTTTTACGGAATAACTGGACATATTGACATTTCTATTTTAAAAGAAACAATATTTGTCTGACCACAGTCATGGTAAAGTCAGTCAGGGTGTGATAGCGAAAGTTGCGCCAAAACCATGTTGATAAGTGTCAATTGTTTTAATTTTGCAAAACTAAGGTCAAGTATTGAAACATTAACAATTTATATTAAATTATTATTTGCGTTATTACCACCACTGATACCTCCATAACATGCTGTGACATTAATAAGTGAGGAAAGAACTTGTCACTACTGTACTGTATTTTGCAGTAAATATTTAATTATTTCTCACATCAGTTTCTCTTACTTACATAGTCTGGAAAGGTATTAAAATGACAAATGAAGATTAAATAATGATGTCAAAATTTGGTATAAAATCATGATTTCGTCATTATTAGATACACCATATTCATGTCACCATGGCTCAGCTACACTTTCATTTCCTTTTTAATTTCAAGTGAGATCAAAAATACAACCATTATTTGAGAAAGGAACTGAAATTGTAAAAAAAGCATGTAAATTTTTACTTTCACCATTGAGTATAATACATTAAACGTAACAAAGTTTATATATATAAAATATCTGAGATACCTTATTGAAGGAAGAGTATGTTAGAGGAAACGTCTTTGCTCGTATGGAAACATAATTTGTCATATGCCAATAACAAGCCAAATTTAATCTCCTCGCTGACATACTTTCCAAAATGTGAACATCATCTATAATTCGCTTGATCGAAGACATCTGAAAAGGTGATGAGTAGTAACACAAAAATAAAAATAGACCATTTAGAAAGAATTCCAAATCATCGTTTCTTAAATTACAAATAACCTTTTTAGAGAATTTTACTCCGAGTCCGTAGATGGAACAAAATCCAATTAGAAACTCCAATTCGTACATCTTAACACCTATACTAGACGTACTAATAAATATTCTGTCGAATCCCATTGAATAATACTGCTGATAACTGGCAATGTGACAAATCATTGCAACCCCAAATGCCCTGTTATGAGCTTTGCATAATTTACGTATTTTCAAATACTTTTTTGCACACTGGATAAATTCTGTCACGGGTTGTTTATCACTTTCTAACTTTGAACACTGTTTCTTTACAGAATGTTCAAAGTCACAACCGATCATCCACAGAGTTAACGTTCCAGCGAGAAAGTAAATTTCATTGTACATCACTCGAATGTTAGCAACCGTTTGTATTGTCAGATAAGCAATAATCAATAAAATTTCAAATATTGTTCTAGGGTTAGACTGGTTGGTGGACGTTCTCCATAGCAGGAATGAATGCCCGCCCGTAAAAGTTGACGTAAAATTAAAGTTTGCTAGCAAACAGTAGTCCAGCAAAGCCACAATTGTTAGACAACCCAATAACATATTAACAAACCATTGGCGTTGCAGCTGGAATGTAAAATGATTGAATTAAAAAATAGTAGCCCCCACAAAATAAATATTGATTTGATATTATATTTATGTTTAAGAACAAGACACTAACCAAGATGATGTTTCTACTTGATTGGAAATATGTGTCCGTGGAGAATTGTTTAGAATAACGACTCATTTTATGAATGAATTCTAATGATGTTCTACCTCCAAATAACTGCACGTATGCCACAACCATTGCAAAATTGAAGTAAAATGTAGTCTCGAGTATTTTGAGATATGTGATTGGTGTTGGATCTCTAGATTTTGAACTCTGTTGATATAGATCAATCCAGTTTGTAGCACAATATTGGAAAATAGTATACACATAACAGGCCGTTTGACTAACGCAGAACACCTATCAAATGTGCAGGTACAATAGTTAACATTTGATTTTCTCCTTTTCAAATTAAAAAAATCTTAATATAATGAGTATACTTACTAGTTGTAATTTGTGCTTTTGAATTTTGAAATTTCCAGCGTCATCAGGTACAAATTTGTATGGAAGACAGCACAGGTAGTAGGCCCATCGATGGTATAGCACAAAGAATGTCAGGAACGTAAGATGCTGTTCTCTATATTGACTTTCCCTTTTTGTTTGTTTTGAAAGAAAAATGGTTTTAAAAGGAAGAATCATGTTAATCGATTTTATCAGAACCATTGCTCTTTATTTTTAGCACTCATAGAATATTCAAAACGAGAGTAAGATATTATATACCTTGTTGAAGAAAAGAACATTTTACCAATATTCCAACCAGCAAGAATACGTTTAGCTGAAAACCATGCTTAGTTTTATGAAACCAGAGGATGTAATTACTATTCAATCCTCCCCTTGATAATGAAACATTTTTTATTGATTATTCTTTCTCTACTATCGAAATATTCGTCCCGACGTGACATTTCTTTTTAGCGTGCCACATAAGCCAAGTTCAAATTAATATGGAAAAAAACTTTTAAATAGCCCAACGGATTTTTATTTTTCAACTTTTTCAAATGGGAACGTTGTTGATGAACTTAAGATTAGAAATTTAAACTAGGTTAAAGAAAATGAGGAGATTATTTAACAAGAAATTTTTCCCACTTTCATCATGCGTTAACTTATACGCAGATTCAAACAAACTAAGATATGCATTATCAATAATGTGATTCACACGAAAGCAAATATTTTCGGGCTCTTGGACAATTAGCAGGTAAATACTACTTTTTCAGTGTATTGTTGTTCAGAGCAAAAATTATTTCGATCGATAAAAAACTATTACACCTTTTATACTAGCCATTATAATATAAGATTTTTGTTGTGTTGCATAAATAGATACAAAAAATTGATACTTATCCCAGAAAAAACTAAGCGCTGTTTCATATTTTTAAATGGGTGTTACATGCGAGATTATTTCATTGTTGTTCCAGAATTTTACAACATTTCTTGCCAATAGTAAAGTTTTACAATTGACATGACGGGATATATGTAGGTAAATATGTTTGGTCACGACATCACGTGTAGTTTTTCTGCTTCTTAAATGTTACAAGTAAAGAAAATTTTGAATTAATCGATTTTCTGATGCATTTGTTACATACATTTTACACAAACATGTACAATAACAATGGTCATTATTAATCAATTCTACCACTGAATTGAATATGTATTTAAAGTATATAAGCACTAGCAACATAAAGAAAAATCAAATTATTGAGATTAAATATAACTAGAACCTATTTTAAATGGAAATGGATATTATACCAATTATTTAAAGTATATCAGCACTAGCAACATAAAGAAAAATCAAATTATTGAGATTAAATATAACTAGAACCTATTTTAAATGGAAATGGATATTATACCAATACCCATTTAAAGAGAATGTATGGCATATTTGGGCGAATTATAGAGCATAGTCAGCATAGTGTGATGACTTGACATTTGAAAGTTTAGAAATATCATAATAATAAGCTGTTAATGCTTCTGCTAATATTTTATGTAGCTTTCCTTCGAAAAGGTTTATGTAGTTAGAATATCTTTTATTCTGTAACAATATTGTTTTATTGAAGAACATTTTTCTGTGAAGGGGTATACTAAGGAATTACGTGTGATGCTTTTTGTATGAAAAATTCCCACAAATTAATTTCGCATAATTCATTTCTGATTTTTAATAAATAAGCTTGCGGTATTTTAAAATTACATAAATTATTTTTATATGGGATAAAATGTAACTACATTGGTTAATGCTTTGTACCACTATTAACATACAAAGTTCGTACCGTAGTGCAAAATTGATAGATATTTTGATATTGATCCTTCAGGAGAATAACATTTCGCCAGTATAATGAATCATAAAAACGACATTTTGATATCCCACATAGGCAAATGGTTAAAATTCATGTTAGTTGCCGGGGCTAAGAGCCGGTGCCGGTTTCATTTAATGTTTTATTTCTGGAAATGTTGTCGTACTCGCAGACATCTTTATCAACATTTTAACGCCATAATTTGCTTGGACATTTTATTCTGTAGTTTTTGCAAAGAAATTTGTCTAAAATATCGGATGCCAATTTCCGGCATGTTCGTATGGTGCTGTTGGTTTTTCCGAAGTGTGAAATTTAATAAAAATACATGGTGGCAAATGAAATACTTAATAATTAAGTCAGGGGTCAGGGAGAAAGGCAATATCAGCAGTGAAAATTATTCATTGAGATATTTGAGATGGTATAATAATAATATGCGGCCGGTGTATGGGAATAACTCCAGATAGAGCAAATATTCCACAAAGCATATTAATGCTGATTAACGTGAGATTGTAGCTTACAATTGAATAAATTTCTAAATTGTAAATACATTCTAAATTGTACAGCTACGGCCGCGCTATTGATTCATATTCATGATCCGTTGACGTACATATGTCTGTTTTAATCCTACTGTCAACATAACAAAGTCAAATAACATCAAAGTAGATAATATATATTTTTTTATGTTTTATTATGCGATATATCACATAATAAAACCCCTTAAACATCAAATTGCCCAATGAATTGAATGATGCAGTGTATAAGTAATTCATTTTTGTATTTGAGTATTTTAAATGAACGTAACGGTTCAAATGGTGTGGATCGAAATGGAAATATTGAAATTTCATTTGAGTTCAGTTAACAACCGCCCCACCAATAATTCTTCACATTTGAAAATAGGACATTATTTTAAGATGAAAATACCGTATATTATAAACATTTCTCAAAAGTTTCCACACTTTAAAAAGTTGTACTTAAAATCGGTCACCAATGAAATTTACTCTGATCTGGAAAGCGAGTATTTGCAATGTTTGAATGCACAGAAATATATACTCGGAAGTTGCTACAATTTATTCGACTCCAAAAAATCCTTCTGTCTCCGGACCAAACCATTTAAAATCAGTGGAGTCTTTTGCAGTTTCCTATTTGGAGTTAGAATCTGGTTCATTTTGGCTCACAGAGTCGGTCTAACTACCACCAATATTGATGAAGTTAGCATGAACAGATATTTGGGCATCTTAGTTACAGTCTTCATTTTTCTCATAGCTCACTTTCCCTGTGAAATGATTAAATGCGAATCAGAAATAAACAATATGTTCAACGGACTCGCTTTGTTTGAAAACCGCTATTGCAAAAATGGACAAGG
>JAHZMV010002750.1:0-12815 GCA_027743765.1 Coecobrya sp. COE2 | reverse complement strand
TTTGTAAGTACTGTAGCGCTGTTTATTACATGTACTCAAAATGCCACTTCTTATATGGTCGGAAGTGACCCATACCACCGAGTTGAAACTTTGGATGTGAAAGGTAAATACCAACTGGAATGGAAAGTAGACTGGACCGTGAAGAGAATTACTTTCAATATATCAGTGGAGACAAAGGGCTATGTCGGTTTTGGGCTGAGCAGACAAGGGAAAATGACTGGAGCTGACATTGTGATTGGAGGAGTAATGCCAAATGGGAGGACATATTTTTCAGTGAGTTTTCAATATGTGCTTATATGCATTAAACGTATGTATATTAGGATTTTAGTACTTGTAACATTTAAATTAATATAAAGGACTACCATGCGATTGCTAACCAAATGCCAGAGGAAGATCCTAGTCAAGATTGGATATTGCACATGGCGAACGAAGATAAAACACACACCTTTTTAAGTTTCTCCAGAGCTATGGACACTGGCGACTCACACGATTATCCCATCACCGTAAGTGTAGTTTGGAAAGTGCTTAAAAGAAAATATACCAAGTTTTGGGGCACCTTGACACAAAATTGAATCGTTTCCCTATCCCTGATTCTTGCAGGAAGATAAAATATCCTTGATTTGGGCATACGGCGAACATGACAATGATATCGCTTATCATCATGGAAATCGTGGGGAATACCCAGTGTATCTTATCCACTCCGATTACACCCCACCATTTTTGCCAATTACGAATATACCACCAAGTCAATCCTATGACAAAGCTAACGCTGCACATTTTCCTAAATCAAGCAGTAACATAAAAGTTTGGACACTTAACACCAGAAGAGTAATATCGTCTGAAGATACCACTTACTGGTGCACCATGCACAAGGCTCCCGTCCTCCCTCAGAAACATCACATTATTGGATTCAATGTTCGTTTTCCTGACGAACAGAGTCGTCGTCGTGTTCATCACATTGACGTGCATAAATGTAGTGCACCTTCAGGTCGTACTGTGAATCAAATGTTTAGTTCTTTTATCCAGTACCCAGGCCAACCATGTTTTAATCTTAGAGAACCACTGGGTCCAATTTCCACAGAGTATTGTACAGAATTTTATACTGTTTGGGGTACGGGTGGGCGTACATTTTTCTTTCCACCTCACGTTGGATTTCCATTAGGCGAAGATCAGGATGAATATTATCTTTATCAGATTCATTATGATAATCCAGATAGACTTTCTGGGATTCTAGTGGATGTTTCTTTAGACTACTTCTACACCAGTGACCTACGAGCTCATGACGGTGGCATGATAGAAGTGCGTCATAAAACTCCAGGGCTGACCCCATCATTTTTAATCCCACCTAGCTCAATTGACCACCAAATTTATGGACTTTGCGGGGAAGAGTGCACTAAAGATATTCTTCCTCTAGAGGGTATTCGTATGTTTGGGCTATTGTTACACTCCCACAATGCCGGAGTTGCACTTCAGCTCCACCATTTTAGAGGGAATACAGAGCTTCCATGGATTGAATCAGATGACAATTACGCCTTTGACTACCAACAAAGCAGGGTGCTCAATCGGGAAGCTAAAGTAATTCCTGGAGATTTATTAGCAATGAGATGCACCTATGATAGTACCAAGACAAATGGAACGGTCGTGGGTGGATTTAAGTCACAACAAGAGATGTGTGCAGCGTTTATCTATTATTTCAATAAAATACCTAATTATTCGGAATGCAGTAGTGAAGTTTTGTCGGAAAGGGCCAGAGAAAGATTTTTAGGAATTGGCAACGTGACTTGGTATGAACTAAAAAATTCATTATTCTTTATTTATTTTGAAAGTTACTTTTATTTTATAAATTTAAATGTTACTAAGGTCAAATCGAGATATAGAGTATATTGTGGATACCCCTGGGGAGCTGGCTGGAATGAGAGTGACCCAGGTTTCGGATCAATATGTCAACTGGGATTTGGAAAGGAGACGGCAGCTCCAGAGATTTCAAAGAGGCCTTCATGTAAACTACTGTCCACCGGATTTGTATGATTCTCTTCCGCTTTCATCAACACGGAACCCAATAAACTATCTGCGGCGACCAGAAACCGATAAAAATGAAGAAATGAGAACGGTGGGATATCCGTACAATGTACCATCGTATCATCGACATTAAATAAAACAGCTTCTTTGAATAAATAATAATAAAGTATGAATATAATTGTAACAAAAGTAAGAAACTAGAATTGAATTAAAACTGTGCAATGATAAAATGAGGAAAAGAAGCATAAACAAAACTTACTTATTTTTGTAGAGTAAATTACTTGTTCTTTACAATTGAATATTCCACATCACCATTGTGAACAGAAATTTGATAACATATTTTGCATCTGAAGTTGTGTTGACATTTTTATAGACGCTTGTTGAACAATAACATTAATCATACAGGTTTGTAGCTGAATGAAAGTACAAAATCGTGTATTGCATCAACAATTTGATATCCTATTCATAGAAATTTATTAATGTGCTCAAAAAATAGAGAAATAGTGGAATAATTTTTAAAGGCTGAGTAAATATCTATTTACAAAGCTATGGTTTTAACGATAGTTTTGAATGTACTTTTTATTTATGATGATGGCTACGTATACAATGCGCATTGACAATAAAATTTTACACTTTTTATGTTTGCATTGTAGGTCAATAATACTGACTCAATATTTTCCTTATTACCTTTTCCTATGAATGACAAAAATAAATTATCTATCAAATGCGCATATCGTCCAAAAGTATGTGCTAGCGGCAAAACTACGTTTTATTTTGTTTTATTTTTCCTGCAAATTGATGTAATTTTTGCTGATACTACAATTACCTACTATCACTATCGGCAGAGTTTGCTTATTACTCTACAGTAAAGTAATATGCCCTTGAAGTAAATTTGCTGTTATTTTAAAGCCCATTTGCCTTATTTATATGAAACAACAGAATAAGAAGGAGGAATGTATGTAAATAATAAGAACTTGTACTGGGATACACATAAACACTGAAATGTTGACTATTTCAACTGTCACATTTTCTAAACGATTTAATCAGGTCAAATGAAAATACACTAGATGAGTAAGCTATCAAGTTATGTGAATTAAACCCCGTAGGCGCATGTCAACTTGCCCTAAAATTAGTTTGTCAAGTATTTGAGTAAAATTCTGATGAGGTTTGGCATGCCAATAACAATGGATTATGTTCATAAATTCAGGAAATATAAATACAAATATATGAAATACGTTCTTTACTACAAACTGGGCATTAAACAATATTACATTTTGTTAAGCAGAAATACAGTTGAAAATATGTACGGTGTATTTACACAAGCATACATCGCCCAAATGTGAATAAGTTATAATAGGTAGTAACGTTATTGACAAGAATCAATGTAGGCTTGAAAAAAAATTATTTAAATTCATATTTCGTATTTGAATTCATGTTCTTGCTGTTCCTTGATACATCGCTAAATTCGCATTCGAATAATTAATTAATGAGCATATGCACCCTAGCGTGTTAGATTGCAATCTGGAGAGACGGAGAGTAAGAAAATTGTCATCCCAGTTTTCATACACTGTCAAACCATAACATATTTCAGAAATGATATTAAATGATGGCTTGGTTAAATTGTTTATAATTTGTTACCTGCTGCAAGGTATTAAAATTTATTGCGAAGATTTTTCCTCTAATACATCCCTGTTTATTAGAAACCCAATGGTTTATAATAGGGACCAAATTCTGGCCACTTGACACCATCAAATTTTCTTTTCTCAACAGCAAGAGTAATTTTGCCATCTAAGTCAGAACAAACATCACAACGTTCAAAAACGTGTCGTGTCGTACGACAGGCAATAATTAAGAAGTTGATCAACAGATAATTAATATAATTATTAGTTCATAAACTTACCTGCTGAGGAAGCATGGCCCCTAATGTGTAGAAACCTATTGTCAAGAAACAATAAGTCCCTATCCAACAAACAAATCCGTAGTTTGAGAATTCAATAGCTAATCTTTTCCATGTTATTAATATTAGCGAGCAAAATAGCATATCCGCAATAAGGATCATACAAACAGGCCAGCCGAAAGCTTTGTCAAAAACTCTCGTAAGTTTATATATTGTAAAGCATTTTCGAAAAGCATATTTACTCCGAACTTCAGTTAGTGTTGTATCCACGTAAAAATCATAACCAATCACAAAAAATGTAAGAAAATATACAAAGAAACTCAGATTTCCACAAATATCCCGAATTGATAAACTGAAAGGATACAAGATGTAAAATATGATACGATAGGGATATATATTATTGGATTTGAATACAGTGTTATTATTCTCAGCCTTAAACCATAAAATTGACTGATGAATCTTGGCAAGCATTTCCTCTGCGCTAGCGTTGTAATTACCGAGCACTGAAGGAATCAAAACAAAAAAGGTACAGCTTAACAAAATTATAAATAAAGTGAAAGCCGTTGAGAGAAGCTGAAAGAGAGAAAAAAAGGAAAGAGAAAGGCAACTTTAGTCGACTTGTTAAAAATATTTTTAATTGGTAATTTGATTTCTTAATATAAGTACCAGTCTATGGCATTGATCATCTTCAGTAGTCTGGTGAGAATTCTTGGAATATTTTGACAGTGCGTTTAAGAATTTGATAATAGTATTGCTTCTAAATAGATGTATGTAGAAGACCAAGAGGACTTGGGTAGTGTAAAGTGTTATTTGTAGACAATCAAAGTAGCAAACAGGGTTACCAGGGGCCATCAAACTATTTTCGAAGACTGGTAGACAAGTGTAATATGAAACTCCAGTGTATAGATAGCAGTGAAACGGGAAGATTACAATGCAGATAAACTGTGAGGATAAGAAAATAATGTTAGAAACCAACAAATTGTTACTGCATAGCTGAAAGAACCATAATTTCTGATTTGATAATTTAACAATTTGTAATAAAATTATTGAAAAATTGACAGGACTCTAAAACAACAGTTTATATTTTACCTTCTGCAACCAATTTTGATCTGCAATGTAAATCCCATCCTTATTTTTCCTTACCGAAAAAGGTAGATAACAAAGGTAATAGAAGAATTTGTAATACACAATTATGGGATTGTCGTAGTCCTGACGCTTCAAGTTCAAACTGATATTCCGAAAAGATTTTTTAAAAGTTGTATCAAACATCTCACTTAGCATAACAGAGATATAGTTGTAGCAGACACTACTAGATTCACTCGAATAAATAATTTTACCATCATAATTAACATTAACCAGTTTGTTCTATTGCGTTGTAATTGTCCAGAAAAATCGAATTTAACCGTTTGTCTTCTCTCGGTCACAATGTTAGTATGCTCACAAGTAGTCACAAGTTGGTGAAAACTTGTACAATTCTCTGTATGTGGTTTGCTGTTTTCTAGAAAATTTAGTTCTAACGGCAGTGTGTGTAATGATATCATATTGATTATTGTAGCTATATGAACATATACAAAATACAGAGGTGGGGGCGATTTAAAGACTACCTTTAATTTAAATATCCACAGCTTACTTGCAAATCGGTTTTGCACATCCTAACCTTTGCTATTTAATGTATATAATGACCCATCTTCTCCTATTGTTACGACAAGCCATTTGGGGCGTTTCCATTTAAATTTAGGTGAATATTACAACGTAACTGCGGGAAACCATCCGAAAAATACGTCCATAGACTTTTTATACTCAATGGTTTAGTATTAGAAGAAAAAGTGTTTCAAAATGTAAGATAATATTTCAGTTTGTAGAAAACTAAATGGTGCACGTAATGTAATGGTAGGGTTATTGATGGTTATTAATATTAGGTTTCTTTTTTATTGTTTAAACACGATTTCTCCGATACCTGGTTTGGAAATGTGTTGTTTGATAGCAAAAGTTTCAAGGTTAATAATACTCTTAAATATATTAACAGTAAAAAGGTCAATATTGAGCTAATTTATGAAACCTATTTCACAACTAAGTTACACAACGCATGGTCTTCATATTGCTCTCACCCTCCGTAATATTTATGTATGAGTAGGACATTATACATACATAATTGAACAAAGCCTAGCACGTTGAAAAACTATTTGATCTTTGGAACCAATACTGTTTTGGAAAAGCTTTCCAAGAACCAAAAAAGCACACGGAACTAAAGAATTGGATCCACAGCCCTATACATAAAGACACGACACAATATTATGATATTTTCATTGACAACCTTACTGAAATGATTAAATTTTCAATCACCTTTGATGTTCCAGGTGCGTGAAAGAAGAGGGAAAGAGACATAAACGGGAGAAACACTTTAAACAACTATAACTGACGATTCATCAAAAAATAATGAGCGATAAAGAACTTTGTTTTCCTTCAAGCATTGAAAGTTGTCACACCCATTATGTTACGTCATTCATTTCAAATATTTTTCGTATCATTGTCTCAAATTACATTTACGGGTAAGTTCAAGTCGCATTTGGAAAGGTCTTCGCATTTTCTTTAATAATGTACATGAATAATAAATATTACTCAAGTGTACGAGTTTTTCATTTTCATTTGTCCTTCGGCTTGGAACGTAGGTTCAAAGAATTTTCCTTTGTTATAATAATCCACAATAATAGTAAAATAGTATCATTTTCAAGCGTTCAATTAAATATTTATTTTCATCAATATCTTCCTATGCCTCTCAACAATTTCTGATATGAGTCTAGAAATTTTCTCAAAATACAAGTATTATGTATGATATAGTCTTATATCTTGAAGAAACGGAAATACGTCACCTGCAGCCATGTTTCTATTTAAAATATTATTTATCACTCAATTTACTATTTTTACAAGCCTTCTTTGGTCAGAAACTAGTGGGACAATAGAACTCATGAAGTCAACTCTATGCAATGAAATTAAGTATTTGAAAAGTTCGATTTCTAAACAGTTGTATTTACACACATACCAACACGTAATCATTTGGTATTCATCTGCGTGGGATTGTGATTTGGATTCCAAACTGCAACTCATACAGCCTAATAAATCTTCTGAATATGAACCTAACATCAATTTTAGGTACAAACAGCCGCAGTTTATAATTTTATCGCTTCTTGGCAAAATCAGCCTAGATGTATTTTTCCGCCTGCGTACAATCGCTTTGAGTGAAATGTCAATATTTCTGTTTTTTAAAGTACCTCAGCACTCACCATCATCATTGGAGACATTTTTCAGTAAAGAAGACTTAAATTGGCCGGCATTGAAAGCTCTATTGATATTGGAAACTAGGAGAAACAAGTTTCCGCATCTAAAAATAGTTTGTAATGATTACTGTGTATCAGAAAATATGATACCCCTGTATAGTCACGGATTAGAAAATTTATTCTTCAATGCGATCTCTATTCATAAGTCAATCTACAGAACTGGTAACCAACGAGTTGTGGATTCTCTTGTGTACACATGGCGGCCACAATATTTCCGATCTAACTATTATGGAAATCAGCGATATGCCTGCAAAGATTTACTTTTCAATTCCGTTGACATGTACCTCTGCTCAAGCGAT
Source organism: Coecobrya sp. COE2 (assembly GCA_027743765.1). Lineage (NCBI taxonomy): Eukaryota > Metazoa > Arthropoda > Collembola > Entomobryomorpha > Entomobryidae > Coecobrya > Coecobrya sp. COE2. The sequence continues at coordinate 5,265 of JAHZMV010002750.1, read as the reverse complement.
ATAATGTCTGTGATCACACTTGCGCAGGTTCACAATATTTCCTTCCGAATTCTTTCCAATCATTCGTTGATGGCAGAAATAGATTTCGCGAATATAACAACCTTTGGACAATTTATTATTGGCAGTGTATTTCATGAGGAATTGTTATTAGATCCGCTTTATATATGGATGGGATCCTTATTTTCTGAATACGACTCCCATTCCATAATGTACTGCCTGAGAAGAATGAATCATGAAACACTTCAGTTTGGCATGTGGATAGAACCATTCACATTCTCTGTGTGGGTATTAGTTCTACTGATAGCATTTGGCGTTATAAACACGGAAATGTATTATTTTTTCTGTTCGACAACTATCGGGAAATTATATGGTAGAAAAATTAACCAGAAATTTCCACACACAAAAATATTCGATGGGTATATTGCTTCAAGTGCCAAAAAATATGGTCTCGTGGTGCTAGCTTTCCTTGAATTTTTTCTGTGCAATTTTTATGGGAACGGTCTAACAAGCATAGTAGCTGCTAGACTCCCACTTAAAACATTTAAAACGATAAAAGAATTTCTTGAAAATTACTATCGTATCATTTGGTGGCCAGGAATTGAAGATGATCCTAGTATGAGATATGCATCTGAGTTAAAAATCAAAGGACTTGGAGAATACTTGAATTCTTCATTTTATCCAATTAAGGACGACTACAAGAAGTCACGAGAAATACAGACTGAACATCTCCAGAGTAAATTTGCCCTAATTCGTGACACGTCTGATGTTGGGTTTGTGATAAAAGTGTATGAAATATTATATTTTCAATTAAAACTCAGGATGACTGATGTGGAATGCTTTAAAATTCCAGAAAGTATTCACAATGGTGCCTATTTTTGGACATTATTCACCACAAACCAATACTGGTTGAGAAAAACTTTAGAAACGATTAAGGAAAGTGGATTATTGGAGAAATGGAAATATTGGATTAAATGGGCTGGTCGGGCAAAGTATAATCTCAATCAGAATCTACGTGTATCAACGGTTTCAGATCTCGTCAATAAAAGCAAATTTTATGCTGTAACTATTTGGTGGGTATGTTCTTGTTTTCTGAGCATTTTAATTTTTCTTGGTGAAGTATGTCAATCCAATTTGTGGATAAATGATATCAAGCAACGAGTACAGTTATTTATTTTCACTGCAATAACTAAGCTTAAGATGAGTTGGGGAACCAAATTAATTTTATTAATACGAACTAGTAACAAATAAGAAAAGAAAACAGCCAAGGAAAGAAATTAAAATAAAGATTTGAGAAGTTAAATTTTCAGATATTTTAATCTGTGCATTTTAATTCTATACCTAATACATACGACAATATCTTATTACAATTTATGGTTACAATAAAAGAGATCCTAACATCTAGTCAATTATAAAAACTATTTTTAGTTTCTTAAAACTTTAACCACCCGAAAAGTGTTCACGGCTATACTTCTAAAAATAGAAAGCAAAGCTGTCCTTTGTATCTTTCTGTACCCTTTATACGAAACTCGTAATGGTCTACAACTTTTAACAAACTTTTTCATAGATCTCTGTTCCTTATCCGTTGGCCATTTATATCGAATATAGCTAGCCAGAGTTCGTCTTGAATAAATATTGAACAATCCTGCAATCTCAAATAATGCAATTAGAACGACACAGGAAAGAAGCATAACATTTGCTACATGAAACCTTTGCAAAGGATTCATTAATTTTCTATATAAAATCCATACACAGTTGCAGCAAATAGTTAAGCCCGTTAGTATCGATTCCACTGGAATGAGTAGGACAGAATACATATCCAACAAAATTTCAAACATCATCTCAAACTGCCTATAAAACAATCGTATATGTTCTGCCGATCTGAGTTTATTATATGTGCAATATCTGCTGTCGTTTAGACCAGGTCTAAATTCTATTTGTATTAAAATGACAAGCACTGGTATGCATGCGCAGATAAATGCTATTACAAAACTGAATAAAAGGGTGCCACTCAAAATGTAATACGTGGAAATCATAGAGATAATTGGTCGAATCAACGAAGATAGTTCAAAGAATCGGGTGTAGTGAACTGGTGCATCGGGAAGAAGCCAATATGCCATTGAGCTAATTACTCCAACGGTGCCTAATGAAATTGGAACTAATAGAATTCCATTTTCCACCAGTTTGAACAAAACTGTACGATTTAATTTTTCGGTATCGAAAAGAGTATCTAAAGAAATTAGAAAATTAGCCACTTTAAATTTAGTTAAACTAAAGTTTGTTAGCGCATAATTGATAGCTTACCTTGAACAAACTCAACGTATCCGTTTATTGCGTTATGACCACAGACAATCTTAGTTTGATCCCACAGTAATGCCCAGAAACAAGAAATGGATAATATGAAAAATGTCGAAGCAAATATTGTAACACTTAAATGAATTTGACTGCACGTGTTTTGAAGGAAACATGTCGCCAAATAGTGTGGAGCAAGAGAAAGGTGCATTATAGAATATAAAACGTGTGTCCATGGAAACCAATGGAAATATTTATTTGAGGTAAGTCTGTATCGGCCCAGTTTTTCGTTCCATGTAAATGGAATGGCCTTCAGAAAATAAAGAATTCTAGCGAGATTCCTAACAACTTTTAAGCTTTTGTTTGTCATTATGACTGATCAGCAGTTGAAATACCACTGAAACCAAGGTAGTAGATGTAGATATGACTGAAACAGCTAACATCTCTCCACAAGTGAAATATATAATTTTGCAAATTGTCGCGTTACACTAGAGAAGCAAAATACAACGCTTTATGAAGCGCTTTAGTGGCTAAATTTTTTTCATAGTTTGAATTATTTGTAAGCAGTATCTAGGTTAACGATCCGTAAGAAATGTTAACCTTACAATCTAACGTAGTAAAAGAAAAAAATGACTAAGTTCGTTAAAAATAAACAAAGTAATTGAAAACTAATTGAAAAAATTAATTTACAATATGTGTTCCCTCCTTATAGATATTGAAATAATCCCATATCATGACCCCAAGTCCCCAGTCGTATTCAATTTTACGTTATGCCAGTACTCAAAATACAATCATGTCTCAAATATTATATTGAAATTCATCATGAGTGGCTACATCAGTGTTTGACGGTACGTGTATTGAAAGTATTTATCTTGCCCCAACCTACATTGATAAGCATTTTGAAAGGTACGTGGAAAGTTTCCACCTTTGACAGCTCCTTTAAGATCCCTGCTTATTTTTCAGATTGTCATCTTCGATTATAACCGATTTGAACAGTCCAAATTGAATTTGCGCAACAAAAATCATTAAACTGACCTATTTTGAAATTGTATACATTTACGAAATGGAGAGAAGGCATTACTGTTATGTAATCAGTAAAACCAATTTTATTCTAATTTAAATAACCATCAATTTTGTCAACGTAGATGGGTTGATTAACTTGGGATAGAGTAATAAATTCGAAATTATTGTAGATGATATCTTTGAAAGGCAATTTACGTTATCTTGGAAAATAAAAACAGTTAAAACGTATTCAAAGAAATAGGTAGATGTTCCTGCGACACTACCATGGTTACGGTGGAAAAATCTTATTTTCTATAATTTACTTTGTATTTACAAATGTAACTATTTTCACTTCAGTTCATACAGATTAACATGTATTTAATTTGCTTCGAATTCACGCTTTGCTAAATTGAATATTACCAATAAAACTTATCTTTTCAACACCTTAACAACTCTAAACGTGTTCACACCTACGCTTCTACAAATAGATAGTATAGTAGTCCGCCCAATTTTTCTATAACCTTTGTAAGAAATGCGCAGTGGTTTACAGCTTTTTACAAACTTTTTCATAATTTTACCTTCCTTATTAATTGGCCAGTTGTGTCGACAGCAACTAGCTAAGGTTTGCGTAGAGTACACATTGAATATGCCAGCAATTTCAAATAGACCTATTAACACTGTCCAAGCTAAAAGTAAAGAATTCGCCACATGAAACCTTTCCATTCCATTAATTAATTTGCCATATAAAATAAATACAGAATTGCAGAAAATAATTAATCCAGTAAGTATCGCTTCCCCTGGAATGAGAAGCAGAGAGTACATGCTCATTAAAACCACAAACATTAACTCAAACTGTCTGTAAAACAAGTGAAAATATTTCAATGATCTAACTGTACTACTTGTGCAGTAAGAGTTTTCATTTAAGCCTGGTCTGAATTCAGTTTTTATCATTATAATGAAAACGGGGAATGTTGAGAATAAAAATGTTATTATAAAGCTAAATATAAGTGTGCCACTCATTATATAATATGTAGCCAGAATATAGATAGCAAGTCGTATTGAAGAAGAATTTTGAAAAAAACGTGTGAAATGAATAGGGGCATCTGGCAAAATCCAGTATGACATGGAACCAAACATTCCAACAGAACACAATGAAATTGGAACTGCTACAATGACAATGTCCGAAATTTTGAATAAGATGGAACCTCTCAGTTTCTCAATATGACAAATGTATTCTAAATTAAAAAATATATGATTTAAAACAGATTTACGTGATTTAGATGATAACATCATTTCAATTATTCTTTGGCTTACCTTCAACATGGTCAATGTATAAGTCAATGATGTTGTGACCAGCAACAATTTTTTCTGGATCCCATAAAATGCTCCAAAAACAACAGGTTGATAGTATAAGAAATGTTGAAGCAAATAGGGTAAAACTTGAATACTTTTCGCTACAAGTATTTTGTTGAGTACATGTTGTCAAGTAGTGTACAGCAAGAGAAAGATGCGATGTTGAATATAAAATATGAGTCCATGGAATCCAACAAACATATTTGTTCGTTGTTGGAATGTATGCCCCTGCTTTTTCATTCCAATCAAAAGGTACGATTTTGAGAAAAGAAAGGCATGCAGCAAGACACCTAACAAGTTTTGTACTTCTATAAGAAATCATGTTGCATCTTTATTTTGTAAGGATATTTGAAGATGAAGAATGAAGCAGGTTAAGTATTCTTTTCGTGTTTTACGTATTTCACGTAGGGGATATGATAATGTTTTCACAGTAAAATTCCCATAATGATGACTCATTTGTATTCCTGTTGCAAATAAATGTCTTCAGTTTATGACAATGATTGTATATGATGCAAAGACTTTTTAATGGCAGCTAATTTCTCTAGTATAAAAAATTCATCGCAGGTTAATTTATTTTTCATGCCTTTTTCTAGAATGAAAAAATTAATTTTTGGAAAGAGT
>JAHZMV010002749.1:0-15249 GCA_027743765.1 Coecobrya sp. COE2 | reverse complement strand
ATTTAACCAAAGTATGTACCTTTTAACCAAGTGAAATGTTCGTTAATAAACATATACACAAAAAAAAAAAAAAAAAAAAAAAAAAAAAAAAAAAAAAAAATTTCTTCTCCAGTTGAAAATGTCTCCGTCTAGTGACTATTGACTAGACTAGAGTCTCCTTTCAGGTTTTTCTGTGAATTTGCATGAAACCAAAAGGAAATCTGTGAAAATTTATTTGGAGAAGGATCGGTTTTATGCGGCATGTATTTATGAGATGAATGTATGTATTGAAGACAAGAGGTGATCAGAGTGCTTATCAGCTTATCGGTGGTTGTAAAATGCAAATATAGAATGGACCAGAATTACCATTTTATATTGATATTGGAATGAGATTTGGGAAGATGTCTTAAAACTAACAGAACTCACTCACTGTGCATTAAATTATTACATTGCTTCAACTTAAATGACTTATCTTCATGAATCATGGTTTTCCTTTGTCTCTTTCTTTGTCTGTGAATTTGAGCGCAAAATGGATGTCTTTAGACTTTATATGAGCCGAAAAAATTGGAATGCTTCTTTGGGGTACTGTGAGTATTTACAATTTATGAAAGTAAAACCATTTTTATAGTGGTAATGGGAAAAATTGCTGTGTTAAAAACCAAAATAATTTATTTGTAACGTTCATATATCTTTGCGGGTGGAAAAACTGATTCAAACACATAACATGCATTCTACTAAAATATTATTTCTATTACTTCAATACATAAACCCAATTTAATTATAAAAATCAGACAAAATATGTACGTATAAAAATATTTATGTTGACAATTGAAAATTTTGATTTCATATTTTAAACTTTAAACCGGAGAACAAATAAGTATAATATTACGTTGTATTTACAAAAACCGTGTACGTAGATATTATTTAATTATAAAGTTTTATGAATACCTTACTTATAAATTATATTGTACCCTACCTAAAAATTTAACCCGAAACCCTTTTTGTCATTATTGGCTTCATATCCTACTACTATTTTCTATTAATAGTTTTGTTTTTAACAAAATGTAAAACTATTCATGTAACAAAAGGTAAAAGTATTGATGAAATACGCGCATGTTACCGTTACTTTTCACTTGAAATTACGATGGCTGTTAGAAGAAAGTTGTCTGCTCCTTGGTAAAAATGGCACGCCTTCATCAACCCACCTAGTATCAGCAGCCGAAAGACTTAATAAGCTGGACATAGGATTGCTTTTTTGCAGTGGTGCAACCGGTCCAAACTGCGAAACCCCTCTTATAGACCTCCAACTTGGATCTGGAATTTGATCTAATCTTCTGACACTGTGACGATAGTATCCCATGTCCCTATCACTATCTCTAATCTGTCCGTCCACACTTAGCAATTTCTCAAAATGATCTCTATGCAAAGGACTCTTAAATCTGTAAGAACCTCCAACGGGGTCGCCATTTTGGCGTTTGGTATTCTGTCCTTGAATTTGATGCTCATACTGATAGGGACTAAGAGGAGTTTCCATTGTCATCAGGTCAATTAACGACTCGTTTTTTAAATCATGAGCATGTACAACGTGTTCTCGTCCCAGTGAAACGACCTGGACTGGACGAACCAAAAGATATTTTCCAGTTTGATCAATGTATCTATTAGCATGATTGGAAACCACGGGTGGAGCAAATGTTGTAGTAGTGGTTGTGGTGGTGGGAAGAGGAGTTGGAGGTGGCATTGGTTGGTTTATTTGCTGCGAAGGAAATACTCCAGGACTATGTCTACTCACTAATTTCTGAATGAAATTAAATAGCGACTCATGAGAAGGATTATCATCAATCATGTTTGGATTGTCCTCCTTTGGAATGTCTCCAAGAATAATGTATATAACGTCATTATTGTCATTTGGAGAAGCATCTGGAGAATTATTTAAAGAATCATCAAAGTTATCATTATCACCCAGACTGACAATATTTGGAGCTTCATGTTGTACTGGACTGGCATTTATTGATCCTCTTCCTCTGTTCCATGCGGCATAATTGTTGGTTGGAGGTTCCACAGTTATTTCTGGAAGTATACTTGTTGTAGGCGGCTCAGTTGTTGTTGTACTTGTCGTTGTTGAAGTGGTTGTTACTACTGATTTTTTGGCATTCCGAGATGCACTAGTACCGTTCTTATGGCTAGATTTCTCTGTTTTAGCTTTCTTTCTTCGATGATGAGTTTTCTTAACTCGCTTTGGTTTCTCTGTCGTCTCATTGGAAGACTCGGTGGAGCTGTCTGTGTGCGCCTTATCTTTAGCGTTATCAATTTTCTTCTTGCGAGAACTTCTTTTAGGATAACTTCCACTCATTTCCACGTGCCTGACCGTGCTTGGCTCTTCTTCCATAACCGCTTTGGTTATAGGAGCAAGTTGCTTTTTCCTGTATGACCCCTTGGGATTACTTCCACTTGGCTCTAATGAGTAATTATAATCCTCACTGGAAAAGATTTCCTTGGATGGCATACCAGAAGAGTTAACATCTTCCAGACTTTCTTTATCGTCACCGGACACATTAGACGTACTTTCTTTCTTTCCATTATGCCTTCCCAACTTTGTCTTCTCTTTAGACTTTTGATCTCCTTCTACAGTTTCAGAAGAAGACATTATTTTTTCAGATATTTTCTCACGCAAACGTCTTGGTCTGGTGTATTCTCCTGAGCTGAATTCTGTAGAAGAGTTTTCTATTTTTGAGGTAGAAGCCACAGGTTTAGCTGTAGCCTTGGTCGTTTTATTGGCCTTGCTATTGCCAGTTTTGCTATCACTCTTCGCAGTTTTAATATCGTTATCATGATGACGATCCTCGTCACTTTCGTACTCATCATAGTAATCATCGTCATCATAGTACTCATCGTCATAATCGTCTTCATAATATTCTTTGCTCTTTTTCTTCTTCTCTTCCTTTCCTTTGCCATTTGCCTTCGATTTTGCCGGCTTTTGGGCAACTTTTACAACTACCTCATCAGAATCATTAGCGGAAGTAGGTGGCTGCTTGATGGAGAAATGTTCAATGGACTCAGATGTTGAAATTGATTCGTCTTTGGAACTTTCATAAGAGTCATCCATCTCTCCACTTTCTCGCTTTTGAAGCGTGGATAAACTTTTCTTGTCTGGAGAACCTTCTTCAGAAAATTTGCTGTTGCTCGGGTCTTCAAAGGAGGCTTGTTGCTCAGAAGAAGAGCTCGTACTCTGACTGCTTTCTTCATGAGAGCCACTTCGCAACTGAAACGCACGTTCTACTTCTTGTTGCTGGATATATCTAACGTTATTGTTCCCCAGGCTTTGTTCACGCTTTGCATCCTTTTTGGGGCTACGTGAGACTTCTTCACTTTTGTCGTATTCATGCTCTTCTGATGATTCGGATGATAATTCTTCCTCTGTTTCTTTAGAATTTAACTTTGGTCCTTCTTGAGTTACGTTGTCTGTACTTTCTTCACTAACAACATCTTTGAATACTTGCTTTACGACATATCTAAATCGATTTTTCTTTCCCAGTTCTTCACTGCTTTCTTTTTCCACAGAAGGCAATGGGGTTACTTCATTGGATGACGCTATTTGTTCCAATTGTAAAATTCGTCTTCCCTTGTCATACAAGTCCTGCTGTTCATTGACTTCTTCATTTGATTCTCCTGTTGAGTTGATCAGGGTTCCGTTTTTAAAGACACGTTCCACTCTCCCCTCAACTCTGATGCTGTGTTCTGGAAAGTCTGCCTCGAATTGTTCCATGCTAGGAGCTCTACTGGGTTCCTCAGTTGGCGCTGCGAATGAAGGCCGATGTCTTAATAATTTGACAACTCGGTAGCGACGAAACTCTGTATTTCTCGGATCTCTATATAAATTCGCGTCAACCTGGTCACGTTCATGGGTCCCCAGAGTGCTACCAACAACAGGTATTCTGGGACTGACACTCAAGACGTCAGTTGTTGAGACTTGTAAAGGTAAAGCTGTAGGTAAGACGGGAAGATTTCCCCCGTTGTGTTGAGGATAAGCACGGTGTTTTATATCGACTTTTGGTTCCTTTAGTAAATTATTGAAATAGTAGTCCTTGGGATTTGGTGCTCGGGCTGGTCGTGAAAGGGAGGAAATTACGCGTTTACTCTCAGCGGTATCCTCATCACAGCATCTGCCCGTTTTTATCCAAAGATCCAAATACTGTGCAATTTTTAGTTGAGCATCGCGAACTTGAGTGGGGTACGCCGGAGTGCTGGTAAAATCTTCAATGTCTCGCCCATGGGATCCTCCTAGAAATAAATTTGTATTGTAGTTGTTGCTTGCGCATAGAAAATTCAATTTAAATTTGTTAGCATTTTTTTTATATTTTTACCGTCTATCAAAATAGCCCTGTTGCATTGTCCTGCTTCGTCGGGAGTTGTGATGCTGAAAGTACGCCATGGATCCATATCCCCATTTACGAATATGCCACATTTTGTGTTCAAACCTTTTCCTTTCAAATCTGTGTTAGCCTTCAACACTTTCAATCTCATTTCAGTTTCTGTCAGACTGTTATGAAAATTCAATTGTGCATATCAAACAATTTTTGTAATATTGGATTGGCTTCGTGAATTTGTATCTTGCTACCCATATCTGTTTGATGCTTACCTGAAAAGATTTTGGCATATTTCCGAATGAAGAAATGGGGTCAAGTAATTCCCAAAAGGCTGTGAAATATTAGCGGATGCTACTGTCCAGCCAAGCTCATTACATAGCTGCCACTGCAATTGTCTGTATCCTTCCTTTGCAGCAGGAGAATCCCATTCCTGTTCTTTTAGGAAATCCACTGTTGTTTGAAACCGGAACTCGGCACATGGTACCTCCCGATGTTTATTAATTTCCTTAACTCTTTCGCCAATTTTATCTAATGCCGGTTTACCGTTGTCGGCTGTTACGAGTTTGCAAAAGCGATCCAAATTTGTATCGGGAAAGGAGTCTGGACTAGGATCATGGTACATTACAACAGCGTTGATGGTACTGAAAAGTTCAGCGAAAACGCCTGTAGCATCTAACGGCCTTGTCCTATCCAATTCTGCACAGAAACTATTTTAATGAAAATGAATTATTAAGAGAATCGGTAAAATCCTTTCATGAAAGTGGTATTGCCCTGTAAGATCTTATAATGGATGAACTTACTCAAATTTGTCTTTGACATCAGCTAAACTGTAATTCTCACAATCTTCCTCATTGAATACTTTTGTTAAGCATGAGAATCCCTCTGCTACGGTATCGTAACATTTGGGATTTGTTTCATTGAGAATAAGGCCGACATTTTCTAAAAATTCTGTAGTAAAAAGACAAGTATGGATAATGACAATGAAGTGTCGTACTGTTCCTGATTTCCTGATTAATGAACACGTAAAGTTGCTGATGGAAGCTGTGTCTATTACCTGGTATTTCATATCTGAGTTCCAGTGGTGCTGATGATGCGACAAATACGTCAATTAGTTCCGGATGCTTTTGTGCAAACCAAGCTGCCAAACTTCCCAAATAAGATGCACCAAATACTACCCATTTACTATTCTAAAGGTTTAAGAAAATGAAAATTACGATAACAATTAATAATGCACTATTACACAGATCGAATCTCATAATACCCCATACATGATCCCTTACCCTGAATTCATCTCTAGCTCTCCAGGATCGTACAAACGCCGCAATATCCTCAATTGTTTGAGGAATGGTCAAGAATTGTAAATTGGCAGTTGATATATCCCTTAAAATACAAAATTGCGACAAACATTTTATCTTCAATTTAAAATGTCATGATTATTGAAATACTAACAATAAATAAATATTCTTACGACGTTGGTCGTGATTTCCCATAAAACCTATGTTCCAGACCAATTAGGAATGCCCCTTGTTCTTCTGCATACTCCGCAATTGCGCCCGACTCAATGTCAGTTAACGTCAGCTCAGGACCTGGTCCACTTAGATATAGAAACATGGGACCACCCAGGCGATAATATCTGTAGCTTGTAATGTACCTCTAAAATAAACAAAATTACATGATAATATCGTACCCTATTAACTCACAAGGACTTCACTGCAGATAGATATACCAAAAAAGTTATTAAAATTATATCCCTGAATTTCTTAACTTGCTGTCGTACCTGTGGCCAGTGTTGAACATTGCCGGAGTCATAATGATCTAATTTTTGCTTAAACCATTGATCCGTGGAATAGGGATCAAATTGCCAATCAAGACTGGGAATATTTTGGCAACTGACAAAATAGAGCCGAAAGGCAAAAAAACAAACGATGGCACCTATTTTCATGTGCCCCATCTTCAAACTTTAAAGATACTATTCTTGTCCGAGAAACATTTTTTGTCACAAAACCAGGACTGGTATCAGTATAAAAAACGTATGACAAATGATAAGAATACTTGATCGTATTCTTCTTGGGTTAAAATAGTTATCAACGAATCAATGCATAACCGTTATTTTCAGTATTCACCTGCGATCAGTTTACTAACTAAATTCGTTGTGAATATTTTCTTGGCAAGCATAAACATGGAATATTTCTAACAGTGCTCTCCAACAAGGATATACATTAACTCATCTTTATCGCCTTGTTAATCTATTGTACGAAAAACTTGGAATGAATCACCGGTTTTTTTAAGTGTTCGTGATTACAGCCATAAATGCATGCATAATATTTTGCCTTTACGGAACTGTGCAATCAGTAATTGGAAGAAACATTCAAAAGATAATTATGTTCGTAACTCGTACATATATTTTTCAATCCAAAAAAACTGGAACATTAACAATAATATATGTGTATACGAATGCATTGTCTTTAGTCTTGAAGCGAGATGAATTGCTTCAATCTAAAAGCTTGAGTGAACAAGGTCACAATGGATATAGATTAGTAAAAACGGTACGTACGATATTAGTATTGCAATTTGCAACGCATATTACGTGAATTTGTTTCCAGTGCATTGCTGGAGCGTTGAAAATAAGACGATATGCTTGGAGCATATAGGTAGGCATACATATGCATAGGTACTCAAACCTTTTTATTAAATTCTCGCAGTTGTACGGTTATTCTTCTGTGGCGAAGATTGCGAACGAGTAGCAATATTTTCTAACAATGTGGCATTTCAAACGCACTTATTAACATCAACATGCTTTGTTTGCGCTTCTATCGTTCTTATCGCTGCGCTCTGACGAAATATTCCCAAGTGTTCGTCTGGCTGCAATAGTATAGGTACTCTTGTTTGTTTTGCTTTTATAGTTATTTTGGTTTGCGAGTACATAATTTTTTAATCACCATTAAGTCAGTACCGTGGCAAACTGTTGAAGATTTACATCAAGTATTGATTAATTAATTGTATATAATATTGATATAAATAGATATGTAAAGCAAGCAAATTCTTTGTTTTATTTTCATCGTTTTCTGGAAATGTCTCACACATTGCACATGCATACCATATTTGTTGAGCCTGACTTATTCTGTAAATTCCATACTTCACGCACATCAGCCTAACGTATGACTTTTTATATATTTTAGTATGTATTTTGGTATATGTATATAATATTAAGTAAGCTTTGTTCTTACAAATCCTGGATTATTTAATAAGAATTAGTGAGATGACTCTTTGTTTTATATTCAGAATGATTACATGGTGCTTAATTTCAATAACCATTTTACGGAGAAACTATAATTGATAATATAGGAATCTTATTGTATGTATGTATTTACTAAAACTCAAATGCGTAGGGACAAAGTGTGTTCATTTTTATTACTACATAAATACGACATTTGAATAAAATGAACATATAGTAATGATAATGATTATGCTTAATAACATTTGCTAATTTGGAACAAAAGCAAAGCGAAACTAAATTTGAAGATATGTACAATGGTAAATTTAAAAAAAATTGTTCCAGACTTTGGAATCCAGAGTTCTCACGAGTACTGTTTATCATAACGTAATATACGTAATCATATATTTTCTAAAAGATAAAAATGACATAACAATTTATGAGGATGTTTTACATTAAATTACTTCTTGAAAGAATACCCATTTTTTCTGGGTGAATGAGTTCAATGAAGAAATATCTTCGCCTGTAACCTCGAAAATAAAATGCATGTTTGTATTCTTTATTTTTATTCTAGCAAATGTGGACAGATCTGTACTCGAAACGATGAAAACATATGAATATTTATTGATAATACTGGTGAAACAAATTGGTGAATCATTACATAAATTAGTTCCTGGTTTGGTTGTTATCTCTAAATCTAGTGATTATTGGTCCCTTCCTCGTACACTTATTACACGATTTAGATCCATGCCCATTTTGTTCATAAAGGTCTGGAAGTGGTAGCATATATTCAGCAACTAAAATTTGGCAGTTATGTAGAAAGATTAGGTAATGCAATTTATTTTATTAATTTATGGAACAGTTAAAAACTTGGACTATATCTTATGATGCTTCACAATGAAACTAATAATAAGTACTCACTCAACAGTTCTTCCTTATTTTGATGAACGCAATTTCACACGTCTGCGTTTGAATGATGACTGTACCATGTATATATCTACTTTGAATATGTATTGTTCCATCAAATTAAGAAGACTATGCAATATAAAGTTTTACGCACTCATGCGTAAAAATGTTTTGGCTATGTGCCTGGTTGAATGAATGCGTACTTACCAATTACTAATATTAATAGTGAATAAGAGCGCATGTTTCCGCAATGTTCTGTATTAATATCAAATTATTAGTTAATTGTTTCGTATGGATAGACCAGATGGAACTGAACAAAATATGTATTAGATAGAAAACTTGCAATTATAGTTTTGCTGTGCGATAACGCATCGACTGCTGGTTATTTTCAATTTTCGCCAATTAAAAACATTTACATATGCAAAATTTAAAAACTATCTCACAGACTACCGATCATTTAACGTAAATAATATCTTTTCAATTTATTTTAATGCTAACACGCAATGCTATACATTACATAGGTACAATTCGATATTTGAAATTTATATTCGCAATTACAGATCATATCAGTTAACAGATTCATCAAATATTTAAATTTTATCCCCAATCTAATACGTCATGCTCACAGATAATTTGGAAGACCATCCACTAGATTTACCTTTGTTCTTTCCTTTTTCGCGTTGATTTTGGGACCCAGCCCCACCTTTACCATACACAAATTCCAAATCTTGCTTGGACATCTTTAAAGGATTTTTAATCCGTGGCTTAACGGTAGTTTTCTCTTCCGGACGTTCCCAGTAGCCTGTAAATGAAACGTTCAAAAAAGTATAAGGAGTACTACTAACAGTACCTTTATCGTTACAGTCATCATTGTCGTCAAAAAACTTAGGACGGGGAGTAGTTTTTGGTTTCTTCTTATTTCTCGATTTCTTTTTCGATCTTTTTGTCTCCTTACGGTATTTGGCCATCATTACATGCGTTTCCCGTTTATGTCGACGCTCACGATCACGAGCATGATGAATTTCAGGGATGCTAATTGCATGGTGCAAAGTTGAATTTTTCATTATGTTATTGTGATTTTGCATTGTATTTTTAGCCATTCTCGGGCTTGTGGAGACATCCATGTCCTTGTTGTCTTTACTGCTGTTTCTTTTTCTTTCCACCAAATTACGATTCAGATTTGGAAAAATCATTGGTTTTAAGCTGATTGTGGAGCTTCTACGTTGCCGGAATCCTGACAAGCTATCCCAAAAATGTTGGTAGTTGACCGGGTCATTTTTGCGCATGGAATCCAATTTAACTATTTTATGAATATTTGACAAAGCCAAGGTTGAGTTTCGATCCAGAATAATTGCTACCTTAGATCGGTGTGCTATAAAAAATTGCAAAAAATTCTTGAATACATTATGATTATGAAGTACAAAGCATAATTTTATGAATGTTAAATTATACTCATACTGCTTTTAATTGTACAGTGTTATAAATGGAAGTTAGTTAAAACTTTATTATATTCCAATCCAACTTCCAATCATGGATTACATTTTTATATACATACCTACATAGTGCAAATATCTGTTGTTGTTTACGTTGGAAATGTTGTTGATCTTGATTTGATGAGTATTAATTTACATGATGGCATTATATTTACGTTTTACTTTGTCCTAACTGTAAAAAATGTTAGTACTCACGTTTTATCATGGGAATTAAATGACCACTTTTCTCAGTCCAGGTTTTCTTGTTCACGTTCTCATTTCGCCCCAGGTCTTTGCCATTTACAATCACGATGCAGGAATTTGTGCGAACTTCCTTGACATTGACTTCTTCCTTATTTTCCTCATTATGACAGAAATGATTACTGAGATACTGATTAGGTAGCAATTTTCTAACGTTTTAAAAATAGACATGGACATTGGCATAAAAGGATGCGAATTTGCAAAAAATACTGATATGAGTGTTTTCAGGTATCATTTGTATTAAACATACCTGCAAACAATATTCTTCTTTGGGCACTGTAGAACTTTAAAATACGCAAAGGTTCCTCTTTGCGGTAGCACGTTGTTTATTGTTACATCACTTCCTGTTGGCAATGACAAGGGCAGAGCAAAAGTTGCTGACATGAAAAGTCAAAAGTACGGATTTGTCAAGTCATTTTCAGTTGTAGTAACTTGTTTCACCAAATGTTTTAGTAAGGCAAATAAATACGAAATTGGGTAAATAAAACAATAACCATTTAACTCCTTTGCAGAAGTGCAAACGCAATAAAATGCCGTTCTTCCATCTTTCCGAATCGGCTTGATTGCCTTTGATCCCACAGGTATCTCATTGAAACGGTTCTGCGAATGCAAATCCTGTAAACACGGTTTTTTAAAATTAGTTTTTACTCACTATTCATATTATACGGAATGCTTAACCAGAAAAATATAATACTACCTTTTTCATTTTTGCACACTTACCCTTTTCCCATTTGTTACCAATCTTTCAATTTGAGAAGTGTAAGCAACATTGTTTACATAATTAACAGAATTACCGCAAATGCATGAGAAAATGAAAACAATTTGTAAAACCGAATGCAATACGAAACGAGTCACCATTGTTGAAAATTCCAATCACACCACTTTACTTGGCTTCAATCAGTGCTTTAATTGTTAAAGGAGAGAAATGTCTTAAGATTTACATCTCCATAATTTCCCATTTTTGAATTTAAATTGAAAATCGCTAAAAAATGCATGACTTAATATGTTTTAATTGTAAGTATGCATACATTTTCATACATAAAATATGCATCGTGAATTGCCCTTGCAAGGCTTTACACGTAGAAGGTATTCTGAATTTGTAAGGCCTGTATAACTAACAAAATGCATACCTACACAACATCAGAATCGGTGCCAACGTCAGAATCATTAAACTGATGGTGAATTTGAAAGCGCAAGCAAAAAAGATAATGCAGAAAGATAACACGTTTTATGATGCGGATTCTAATGGTTTTTACACGTAACAAGCAGTACTGGTATGATAACATCTTGGCTTCTTATCGCGATGTAGTGTAATCGCAGTGTAACAGAAGCGTTCCAGAAAATGATAATTACCTAAAGTCCTTTGAGTAAGCTTGCTAAGCTTTGGTTCCTTTTTTGATGTGATTTGTATAATTCATGGGAACACGTGAATTTGGCAACACGCCGTATGTTCCAAGTCCACTTTCCGGTCCAGGTTTAAAATATTTTCTTTACTTTTGAATAGATGAACGCAATTTTTAATGAATTAAAATATAATGGTAAACTATAATGTATGCACATGTACGTTATATTCGTTATAATATATACCAAATTGATCGAAAAGCATTTATGGGGCCGTTAATTCTAGTAACTGTTTACACTTTAGAATGAATAAATTCTTGTGATTGTGATAACACAATTAAATCAATCTTAATTACAATTCCGTTATTAGTCGTTCGTGAAGACTTTATTTTCAAACCAAATAAAAATTGTAACTACATTGATATTACATAAAATAAGTCTTCGGACGAACATGGGAGAATCTGGGCAAGGTTCTCTTTTGCTCGATCCTCTTGGGCAATGGGAAACGAAGTTTGGATTCATGGAACTGCTTGACTTGGGGTCTTCGGCACTTTCCAGCAGCGACTTCCTCAACGCGAATAATCTGTAATGTTAAAATTAGGTCGTTGTTTATATTTTGAAGTATAATACCTCCGTCATACGGATATCAAATTAATTATTTTCTGTTAATTTGTAAGAGAGGATGGAGACAAAACTAACCTGGATAGAGTGGGCACGAGCGCGATGACGGGCACCCATGTCTCTGTAACAAGCTGTTACGGCTGCAGCAGTACTCAACTCTCTGTATTCACGGTACATGTTATGTGTTCCCGAACGCGAGTCATAACGCAGCCAGATTCCAAAATTTTTCACTCTAGTTGGGGAAGTTTCTGGGATCTAAAGTTTTCATCAAGAACCAAGAAAAACAGAATTATAGCATTACAAAAAATATATAAATTTTACACTTGCATCATCCCATTCACAACAATTAATCACAAAAACCAATCATTAAGTTTCATACATAATCAAGCTTAAAATGATAACTCCCATCTTCAAATATGTCAAAAGAAATGTGTGTACACTTACCAGACCCTTCGCCTTCATGTTGAAATTTTAAGATAAGTCCTGATCCTTAACTGCAAATCAACAAAGAAAATAGATTGATCACATCAAAATTAACATTTTTATCATCTTTCACCACTCTAGACAACAATACATTACATAATATTCATACTCATAATCAATACTTCTTAAAAAGCATCTGCTCCTAAAAAATATTTAATGCGGCTATCCAAGCTACAACCTAATTAAGTACACGGTTGACTAATTTTGTCATGCAATAACTCTATTGCTAAAAAACAATTTTTAAAAAATGCACCCCTCGTTCAAATTAACTGACTAATTGCTTGTTCTAGATTAACCTTAAAAATTGCCAGTTAATCTCGTAAACATTCAAACAACTGATCAACAACCTCAGCTTTTCCATCTCCCACAAATACCAACATTTCAAAATAAACACACTACCCTAATTTATAATTAGCACAGTAAATATTTGTTACACTAGTTTAAAACCCAGCATACTTAATTGTCCCTTGTTCCAGTTAAAAATGAGCAGTTAATTTAGATTAATTAGTTGACTTACCTCAAATGTAGAGTTTGCGGTGCTGGTTTACTACAAGCTCCTATCCGAGAATGTCAGAGGAGCACAAGAGACTACTGAGCAGATACACACACACGGCGTGCGGGATTTCCAACACTCCCTCGACACCGCTGCCACAGCTCAAGAGTGAATGGGGTGAAATGAGACAAGATCCAAGCACACGTGCAGAAACACAGGTTGTTTGAAGCGTCCTTACCAAGTGGAGTGAACAAAGACGAGAGACTGCACTAAATGTTGGACGCATTTTAATTTGTAATTAAATCTGCTGTAATTAATTTTAATTGTAATTTGCATCTTTGTGCGGTTATCAGTTGTATAGCAGGAATTAAAGTGCATAATAATGAGATAAGATGAAAATAATTAAAGACTTTTTCATGAATGATTTTTTTGTTTTTTTAATGATTGACATTTTTATTGAGGTAATCAGATTGAATAATAATAATATAATATATTCTACATCAATCAACAGTAATATTTAAATCTCATTGTTGGTTTTTATTTAAAGAAAGGGTATTAATTCTAGATGTAATTAATTTAATTATGCTATGGATCACCGGTACATGTATTTATATAGGATATTATGTAAGAGCAACAAATTACAAGGTTGGTTATATAGTTATTGTTTCATTTACAGATTGGTTAGTTATATTTTTATAGTCATCAGTACATGTTCAGGGTATACGATTGCCCTAAAGGTTGTCATAAATAGGTAGGTATATAATAATATTTATAATTGTATAGTAGATAGGTAAAATATTAGATATCTCCATTCTCAATAGTTTCAATTATTTCAGCACTTCCTTTCGCAACGGTTTACTCATCAGTTAAATTAAGTGTAGACGAAGTAAATTAAAATCTGTAAGAAATAACGAATCTATATAGGTTGATAGTTTACAGGCTAAGTTTTACTTATGTACATTACACTATAATAATTATAATTTTATGAAATTCGCGACAACTTTATAGTTTTTTTCATTCATCAGTATAAATGGTTGACGCAAACGGATTTCAGTTCATCTATGTACTTTAATTTTATGAATGGTACACGAATTAAAGTAAAAGGATTATTTTAAGAGCAACATTGCATTGGAAATATGTACATAGAGCTTTCAAGAAGTTGCAGTTTAAACTATTGTGTTGAAAGTATAAGGAAAGGGTTAGTTTTTCATTAGTTTGAAAAATTAAAGGTTTGCAAATCGCCTACATTCCATTTTTAATAGCACCCTTTAAATATAGAGGCCAAGAATCTATTTTAATATAATATTTCATATGACAAAAATTATTATTTTATATCACACCGTTTAATTAACCATTTCAAATCACCACACTTCTTATTCTCATTAATCGTCACACAGGAAGGTACACCCAGTAAACTAGCTACGTCGGTGGGAAATCGTAAATTCTCGAGTCATAATAAATTTTATAGTAATATAGTTTTGTCGACAGATTTTCGGTAGTATAGTTTTTATATTTATGTTTTTTGCATTGGGTAATAATTTAGCTGAATAATGTGCCTATAAATTCCCTATATCGTAAGATTATAGGAATCAATAGAGAATATAGAATACTGCAGCTTTTGCTAAATGCTAAACTTCTAAGTTAAATATTTAACTTTTGAAAAATATAAAAGTGGGAGAGATGGACCTTTTCACCATATAAAATTCGCACTCTTACCATATTCCAGATTCTTTCGTGTTTTAGATAACATGCAGTTTGTTAGCTAACCCTTTGCCGTTGCCTGCAATCATGTCATAATTGATGTTTTTACTCGTTAGCTATAAATTACAACATATAACCGTTATGAATTCTAAATCGATTTTGCCTTTTATAATTAATCGTTAGCTAAGAAAGCACTGCCGAAAATAGATTCAAACTATTTTGCTGGAAAAGTTTTTAAAAATACGATTGGAAAGTATATATAGAGGACCATTTTGGAATAGTGAATTCTAAATTCTTCAATTACGTCATTTACTAGTAGCTTTTGCGTGGGAGGATGGATCACTCATAAACAGAGTTCGTGCATTTTTACATTACATACCTATTAATATGTGTGCCGTGTGCCAATTACCTACC
>JAHZMV010002747.1:0-13971 GCA_027743765.1 Coecobrya sp. COE2 | reverse complement strand
GCACCTTTCCACCGACATGCCATCGTTCATCACTACAATGTATTTACATAGTCTTAAGATGTATTTCCACAATTTAAAATAAGTCGCCACATTTTGTGTATCCGAATTTGATGAATTTTCAGTCGGTTTTTATTGAGACTGATAAATGCTATAGAAGTTTTTGATCAATGTGGAAATGAAAAGGTTGCTTACAGAGATTGCTAAAAGGACGGGATCACTTTTCCTTTTATACGCGCTTAATAAGTATATAAAGAAAACTTGGAGTGCTTAATGGAATTCCATATTCTAGCAATCTGATGTTTTACAACACTGTATACTCTTAAAATTTTGTTAATTGCCAAAAAATGTATACCTACCTGATTTAATGCAACAAAATCAGCTGCAGAAATCACATCGTCATGGTTCATATCCAGCACGTGACGAAAAAAATGGGTTAATTTGGTCTTTTGAAAGTCGGTAAGAAGGTCTCGCCCTGGTTTTTCCTCCTCCTGAGTCGATAACGCGTCATCATCATACAAACCCCTTTGTACGTAGGTAGCTGAAAGGTTTGAGGAGAAAGAACGAAATCATTTAGGGACTCAATATATAAATACATTTTGTGTGCAAGAAAACAAAAAGAAGTACGTTACATACGGATTGTCCTTTTGAATGTGCAATAACAATAAGCTACAGCAAGACACAATAATGCTTTACTTTTTACAGTCAGTCATTCCAACACGCAATCAACTATTCCAAGATTACGTTTTGTGCTACTAATACAAAGGTAGGCGGTTCATATACTTTACAAGAGTATTTCAACAGAGAAAGGAAATAAATATATTCTTTTTCTTCACCACAGTCCATAACTACTGAACAATAATTTTCCATATCAAAAAGAATCAGAAAAGGCAAAAATTTCCGCCAATACAAAGAATGAACCACGCAATAACAGTTAAGGTTTAAGAGAAAGTATTTTTCTTGTGCCAATCCTGTCATGCAAGCAATTTCGCTTTATGCACACATATTATGTACATATCATATTATTATCCTGTTCTCTTGTTACTCTTTTCTACTAGACAAGTGGAAAGCGAAAAATAAATGTAACAAGAACAGACGTATTTGTTGTTGTTATAATTTGCAAACAATATTTTCCTCGTCAACAAGCGTGAAATTGTTATCTAAAGTAGATTTTTTGGTTCAATAAGTGAAATGAATTCGCACAGAAAAAGAAGATAGAACAAAAAGCTTAGTTTTTTTTGTTTTCTGCTCCTTCCTATTTATTTAATTGTTGTGAAATGATTGCTGTTTTAGAACAATATAATCAAAAAGAAAACTCGTTATATGGTAAAGCATTTCTGTTCTTCTTGAAAAAATACATATACCTATATACATACAGTTACATTTAGTTAGAACTGTTTTGATTTCAGTTAGATTAGCAATGTCAGCAATGCATTTTGAGCCAAAATTATACCCATATAGGCTTATGTACTGCGGAACGATGAAAGTTAAAGATAGCACAACAGAAATTGCTAGATCGCACCTTAGGTACTTGGGAATGGACTTTTGCTTCATATCATTATAAAAATGGCAAACTGTGAGGAAAATTTTGGCTGATACATGATTGCCTTGCTGCTCCTCTAATAATTGAAACAAGTTACGAGCTAAATTACATGAGCATTGGGAGGAGAGAAAGGAGAGAGTTTCAGAAAGTTATCTTCTTTTTAACTTTTCTATTTCACCCTATTCTTCCACTCGGTTGTTTTTTTTTCTACACACATTATATTCCATATATATTATACCTACATGTATATACAAAAAAATGCTAGTTTTGTGGCTACACGAAATCTCATTTACAGTTTGAATATTTTATAAAAAAGAGAAAGTTGTTTTTGTCTGTTGTTGGACTTTCCTCTGTATCTTTCTGTTGTTATTTGTTGGTATGCTACTTGTGCTTACGTTGATCGTTACATTATTGACGTGTGTCTACTTCCAGCAAAAAGAGATTGAACATACAAACAACAACACCAAAGGGAAAACCCAACATGACACACGTTTTTTGTGAAAAGTTTTCTCCAGTATTTTCTTCCAACTTGTATGCCTACGATACAGTGTATGTAATAATCTAAAATACATTTTTGTAAATACTTCGCATAAAGAACGTAAATACCATTTTGCACTACTAGCACCTGAAGAGAAGTCGGAGCACTTTTCTTTGTGGAAACACTAATGTTAGCAAAACTAGAATTGTAGTAATAATCCGTGACGCCGGAGCTAGTAGTATGTTGCTGACCCGATGAAAACATGGCGATGGGTAATATTTATATTCATTAAAGCAGCAGTTTGAAGCAATCTAAGCTTGAAAATGCAACATAAAAAAGAGGAAATGAATAAAACAACGGCAGAATAATCAAATGTTGGGTTAATTATAATGATTACTCTTGAAATTTATGCATAGGCAAGTAAAATTGCCGCCGGTATATACGGTTGTCAGCGTCGTTGAAAAGGAGAAAGGTCTTGTTTGCTTTGCCGGACCGTATTATTGTGTTGTGGACTGGAATATGAAAAGAGTAAATATTGATTCCACAACGCATATTATACTGACAGGAGGGGTAGTGGCGAACGGTGAATAGAAAATGAGGCAAATGGGAAAGCAGAAACTGGGAAACATGAATATTGTGGGGGAAATTATTTAATTTCTTTAGCTTTCTTTGTGCCTCAAATGCTTGTCATGCAGTCCACGACAGCCAAGTCCAAAAGAACTGAATGAGATTCCTATTAGCTTTTTACTCTTTCTTACGTATGCAGCTATGCAGGCTAAACTATGTATATTCGGTTTGTGTGTCTGTCTTTCATCTGGCTCCGCACATAAAGAAACGTAGTACAATACAGCGTATTGTCAAGTTTGTTTGCGCATATTAAAGATTCACAAAGTACATAATGCACAAGCGAAAGTAAAACATAATTCCAGTCCACTTTGATTTCTAAATTGCAAAAAATACACCTGGTTCAATACCGGAAGTATACTTGAGAACAACCAACAATTTGCTACAATGATCAGCACAGGAAAAGAGAAAAAGTACGACTCAAAATTAACACCTTTTCTTTTCTGATAAATAAATAAAATGCATAGAAGCAAGCATAAAGAATGATTTCGGAATACTTCGGGATTTCGCATTTCCATCAGCCGTACGCTCTAACAAATTGCATGGTTAAAACTAGTATTTTGTAAGACACGTCTTTTGATTATGCCTCATGTAAAGTTCATGCGTTACATCTCAATAATGTTTATTCTAAACAAGCTCGTCAACTCTTCCAACCAACCGTATCTAAAAGGTTGTTAAAAATGTTACTTTCTCCTGATAAAAATGCTTCGTTTCGAATGACGATGGCAAGCGACAAGTAGGATGATGTAACGCTCCCTGTTGGAATGGCAAATACTACAACAACTACAAACAAATAAGTGAACAATATGTAAGCACTATTGCATTGCAAAGATCATTAAACTACAATTTCATCTACGAGCGAGTTTATTTGAAAGTCTGTCAACATACTTTGAACTTTTCAATCTCAACAGTCAAAGAAAAACAAGAAATATTATGATGATTTCGCGTAACTTGATTCGATATTTCACAAGGGTTATTCGTATTCAATAATATATTGTAACATAACGAGGTCAATTGAATACCTAGTTGAAAACGCATATTATTATAGTATAAAATTTAGATGGTAAAATGCCAATGATCAATGATCCGAGATTAAAAAGACACGCGTGTGCAAAGGTGGAGATTATTAATTTGAACTTAATCTCAGTCTGTGTAATGTTCTATAGGTACAAATTCATCCAGTGTTACATAATATGAGATTCTAATGAAAGCATAATAAAAATATAAAAGGAATACTAGAATGCTTCCAGCAAACTTTTACAACAGTATAATATAGCCTCTACTAGCGTAATACTTGGTGAGTGTTGAAATATAGACACTCATTTTACTACATACATGCGTATAATATGTATAGTATTTGCAATTAAATCTTTACACATAGAAAAGTATAAAATAAATAATAAAGTATAGCTTAAAAATAAGTTTTGATTTTTAATACTCTCTTCTTCAACCTCTGTTGACGTCAATAAAACTCGTTTTAATAAAAAAGATAAAAGATAGTGTAACTTACTAGCTTGCTCTGACAAATAATATACAAATGCTACTTAATAATTTACTTGCTACTTACCCCAAACATGAACACTCCAACCTGCCGAAGGTTTACTCTGACTAATTGAAGACGTTGATATATCTTCACTTGGAATATCCTGAGAAAACTTTTTGGTTAAACTTCTTATTTTTCCAAAGCCCGATGATGGTTTTGTTGTCGGAGCTGATGACAAGGACTCTGCACCTCCACTAGCAGCTCCAGTTCCTGCTCCCGTGTTTGCATTATTTGCCGAGGCAGCATTGCCTCCACCACCACTTGCGCCACCAATTCCTCCAGACTGATCCATGCTATTTGCAAGCATTCCTCCTCCTTGTAAAACAACGTTTCCACTGGAAGCATAAGGTAGACTGGTGTGTTGCTGCTGCTGCTCACCACTGTCAACTACCTCACACTCTGATTGATTCTCAGGTAAAGTTTTCCATCTTCTTATGAAATCTTTTGTTTTGTCTTTCGTTCTGCCACATGCTGATCTCCAGTTATTGAATATTTTTCTTGTAACACGGATGGAATGCGTCTTGTCAATTCCATCCGCACCAACGGTATGTGCGCTATTGGCTCCTGAGAGTTCTCCGCCTACACTACTTCCAGTTGGCGTAACACTCGCAGAGTCGGAAGCGGATGCATGTCGACTTTTACTTTTATTTCCACTAATTCCACCGCTACCATGCTTAACTGGGCTGGAAGGGGGCTTTGTGCCTGTTGGGGTATTGATTGAAGAGCTTGTATTATTTTGATGAGTACTCATTGCGCTCGTACTGTCCACTACTGTATAACCAAAGCCCGAACTTGGGATTACACCTCCATTATTGGCTGAGTTGTCTTCTGAACAAGTTGGTGTGGAATCTGCGAATTTGATAGTTTTCCTACTTTTAACAGCTTCTGTGTCTGTAGTTTTTCTAACGTTCGTAGTAGACGTTGTGGAAATGCTAGTAGCACTACTGGCTTCCGATGAACAAGTGGCAATGACACTGGATCTCTGACACGTCGACGCGGTTGTAACACTGCTACTATTGCTACTACTGCATATGACTTTTGTCGATCCCCATGAAATAGCACCTGTACCAGAACCAGTACCACTGCTACTGCTTCCTCCACCACCGTTCCCACTATCTCCATCAGTCAAAGAGCTAATGGGGCTTGGACTTTTACTTAATGGAATGGGATTATTCGTTGGGCTAATACTCCAGTTGTTGCTTGCACTATTGTAAATTGCGAAAGTGTAGGATGAAGAGGGCGTGATCCCTGTTGTCGCTGGTTGTTGCGGTTTTTGTTTGTTGGCACAATTGTCAAAGTGTTGGTTCGTTGCTTGGTTTAGTGACATGAAGGAAAAGTTAAGATGATGGATGGGTTGGGAGGGTATATGGGAAGAAGGGATCGGAGGATGATGGGATAGGGCAGGTTAAAAGGGAAATGATAATGATGTTATGGGATCTCATGTATAATGTATTTGTTAGTGTTCCGTCTCACTTGTATTATGCCAAAATATAGAACTACGCTAGATGCTGTCTATTTGATAGACAACTTAATCGTTTTGACGGTTGGGTTGTCTAAAATGTCAATTGTTGTCAGATGCTGTCTCCATTTTCTCTTGCAATTTTTACATAACACAAGGGAGTTTGTTAAAACAAAGACTAATCAAATCAAGGGCTCATATAATCGCAGTTGAGGACTATCAATTTATTTTGACAAACACAAGCCTATATCTCCTAATAAGATAGTGTATTCATGTCCATTCACATTTTTTACTATTTACACTAATTCATCTTGACAGTTTAAGCACTTAGCGGGAAATCATACAAGGACCGTTATTGTTCAGAAGAGACAGTATTATTATAGAAGTCAATATTACGGAATTGAAGTAGACAAGAAGATAGTACATCCACTTAAGTATTCATTCCTTCGTTGTTTCTGTTTAGGGAGTCCTTCAATTCAAGAGGGAAAATCTTCAGTAATGCTTTCTTCAACAGACCTGCCAAGAGAATAAAATCACATAACATAATTGCTCATTCTTCAGTAAATTTGCTTTCTTTCATTTCTCCATGCGCTCCCTTTAACGTGGCTCACAAAGAGCCGAATTTCATTAATTTTCAAGTAATTAGATAAGGAACACGAGTAACGTGACGTAAGCAAAGCCATTCATGTCGGGTGAGCTACCTATTTCGTTCAAGATAAGAAATCCTGTGTTTCTCTTTCTTTCTACCTGTGTGTGTGCTTGAGTATAGGAATTTGTGAATCCACACATGCTTCATTTATGTGCAAGCTTGAAAAGACAGAAAAACAGTTCTATTGAACTTCTCTCCCGACTTTTTTCTTTAGTATTACCTTTACATTTTTATTGTTCACTTGGTAGACAGAGAAAGCATGGTAGTTGCATTGCTGCAGACCATCCTCTCATGCATAATATAAACGGACTTTTTCAATTTCCCTTCCCTTCATCTGGGGAAAATAAAAGGTGTAATATGCCACTGTTCACTGCTCTCATATTTGGTTCGCTGATATTGTTGCTCACTATTCGACTTTCGTGATGGGGTATTAAAGAATTTAATGAAGATTAATGGAGCTGTCTTGAAAAAATAAAAAAGCACCTAAGAAAGTAGCCGCCGGCTGGAAAGACTCCGTTACTTTTCTTGTTTCCTTCTGTCTATTTTCCCCGATTAGGTTTCTAACGCAAGTCTAACGGACGATATCATGATGAGATTCGAGCACGATCAAATAGGCCATGTGTATTAGATGTGGACCCTGCAAGTGGAACAAACAATAAATCTGCTGTCGTCTCTGCAAATATATTTATTCCATCATCTATAATGCTGTCACTTTTCGCGTATCACATTACAGCTAATGAGAATATTTTATTTTTCTACTAGCTGTAATTATGTGCACCATAGAAAGATAGCTTGCGTCTTTTATATAATATTTACGTTGAAAAGGTGTATCCAGCTGAGTTTATTAATAAAAATGACTCTGCTTGTCATTTAATCCTTCCATTAAAATCACATTCTATATAATATTGTGATAGTTACCTAGAAAAACGAGACGAGAGGCAAAAAGTATCGACCAGCGTGGGATAATGTATCATAAACATCCTGTTATCATAATATGACTTTCCTTTATGCCTTTGTTGCGTTTGACCAGAAAACTATCAGATTTATGTTCTATCAGTCATAATTAATTTTGCGGCCTTTGCATCATCATCATCATGATTTTGAGGTTGGAAATGTTGAGCCTCATTGCATGATTGAAAGCATGATATCGTGGTCATGTTTTATCTGTTGTGATCTACCTGTACTCGTCGAACCTGTTTTAAAGTTCAAACGGGAAAACTTTCCATTTCGGTTTTGCATTTATAGTGTAATCGTAATCCGCTTATAATGTAATCTCTCCTAGACTACATTTCTCGTTCAGTGCACTCTATAGTTTTCGCTTCATTGTAATAGGACATGGCATTAGATGTATGCCTTGCCAATATTGCGTTAGACTTAAACAATTCAAAGAATTTCAGGACTCGGTCACCACACATACTGGTACGGTTGATTCAAAAAAATAATCCACTGGCTACAGCCAGCTCCAAATCCCAAAATTTCACAAGAAAATATCATGCACGAGTAGTCCCCCCGAACATGTGTTTGCTTTATCCTTTTTTGCCAACCTTTCTCCGTAGAGTCAAATGTCTACATCCATTATACGATGTACGGGTGAAAGATCTTGATCCCTCTGATGTTATAGTTGTATTTTTTAGTTCATGATGATGTACCAAGTATGTCAAGCAAAAAACCATCAAACTTCTCATTTCGAAATCAAACCTCGGGCAACCCATAAGCACAATATTATATAGTATTACGCGTAACGTACTATTAGAGCCAAACTTTCTCACTTCCTTTTACATGCATATCAGGTATGTATAAAGGTTACAGGTATATGAAATTCTACGAGATTGCATTCTCACAGTTAGGCAAACCACATTGCTCGGTACAATGGATACTTACATGATATACATCCCAAAAGGAATATTTTTTCTTATACAACTTGAGAAAATTCTGAAAATACCTCTGCACCTTCAAAAGTGGAATCGTAAAGCAACACACGCAGGTATCATCTCATGAATACTCCATGTGCCTTCGAATTGCACTCCAGTCAACCACTATGCCGTTGGCATTAACTTGGCTCTACTTCACCTCTGGACTAGCTAAAGTTGCAACTCTGGGCTAATACGCTATTCTGTAATGATTCCAGCTTTTTTTGTGTCATTACATCCAGCAATCTCCAACATTTTGTGCATAGTACAAATAATAATACACTTTCCTTCCCTCACAACCTACCTTCTCACTCACACGTCCATTTATCCATGTCTATACAACTATTTTTGTTGAATCTACCTAGATATTACATGCATACACATACTTCCATTATTCTGTCGCGGTGTGGTTTGGCCTACTGGCCCAATATGCATTAGTTATTATTATTGTACAATATATTACGCTAAGTTATTCTTCTTTTCTCATTTTAGATTTACGTATCACTTTCTCCCACCCGTAACAAACAACATTACATTTCCGGGGCCAATGTAAGTGTCCGTAAGTATTCTCTGACGTGATGAGAATCTAATGGAATTTAGACATTTCGGTACACGGATGAATGGATGATGGTACAAGGTTCAGTGCATTTATTTCTTTCAGTCCCAACCGACCACCACAACCCCACCACTTACTTGGGTGTGATGTGTGTAAACGCTAGCAAGCACGAATCCACATTTTTGCTATTTCAACATATTAAACCCATGCTTACTTTGTTTGTACTGTTAGAAATATGAGATTCCTTCTTCTGATTTATGTTTTCGATCATCCATTTCCGTTCAACACGTGAGACATCCTTAGAAAGGATTCCTTAGTACATAAGTCTGTCTTGCTGCCTGTCTGTATGTCTATGCACACAATACCTTACGTTATATTATGCATACATGCAATACCAACATTCTTCAGGTTACATAGGTACTAAAACATAAGGAACTTTCTTTTTTTGGGATTATACATGATCTAGTTTGGTACAAAATACAGAATATTTGGTCTACAGATCTAGATAGATGCTAGTTCAATCCCTTATTCACACGTTCCTTTCCCTTCCATAATAGAATGCTAATAACCTACACTGATTTTCATGCTGGATTATTTTCACTTGACAAAAAGTTGCCTGAATATAATTTACCTGCAGGATTCTTTTGCACAAACTCATTTTTATCATTGGAGTAGCAAAGGTGAAAAAAATTCGCAACAAAAGTGAAAGCTGAACACCAATTATTTTAGTGAGTACCAATACCAATGCCGTCTGGAATTGTGTTTTTATAAGTTGACAGGAAAATTAGAGTAAGAGATTTACAATCCAAGATTGCTAAAAATGAGGTTTTGTTACCCCCAATGAGAGCATCATTGTCAACAACAGTCATATATAATGCGACAGAAGGAGACAACCAGTAAGACGCTAAAAGCCAGAAGAGAAATTGGAAAATGCTGCCGACAGTAAAGGTTCTCCCCACTTTTGTTGCATATCTGATGCATATTGTCTAATGTATACAAGCCAAATATATTTAAATGCGTTGATAATGTGACGAACAAAAGGAGAAATAAATATGTTTATATGTAATTTTTCCGGTCCTGGGAAAGTGAGATAGTAGCTCAAAGGAATAATATATGTAATGTGAATAGAAGACATGTGGATATTTCACTTTCCTGCTCGAGAAGTACACGGTCATGCAGGGAATGAGAAAAGGCATTACAAGTGTATATTTGTAAAATGGAGATGTGAGTAAAAAAGAAGAGTACATGAATGGAGCACACATCAGGATGGCTCAAGTACATTATTATTATATTAAGGTTAAATAAGTATCTTCCCGTGCTCAAGTATCGCCTTTCCACGAGTCTCCTTATACTTTCTCTGCTCTACCACTGTACCTTTTGTCTGTTGTAAATTGTAAAAAGGTTCAGTTCAGAGATTTACAAGATGTTTTACTAACTTATGCCATACCTTTCTGCTCACTGGATGAATATTTTTACAATGGAAAATCATGTTTTGTAATGCCTGGCGCGTCTCTCTGAGAATACTAAAGATACTTTGTATTATTCTTCCGTTTTCCTGGTTCTTTTCTTTTCAACTTTTCTCTATCTCCTCTTTGCATTTAGCATGTTGTCCTTTCGGCAACATGAATGTTAGGCTACGAATTACATGACTTTGTTTCCAGGATTTTTGCCTTTCCAAGCTATTCCAATTATTATTATTATTACAAAGGTATTCAGACGAACTCGCGTGTACGCATCTACCATTATCTTTTGCCTGCGGATAGTACCCTGAAGACAGGGTTTTAGTATTATTATTATTTGTAATTTGTGCAAGATATCCTTTGTTAGATGGAAGAAAAACGTACAAATGTTTCTCAAGCTAAAAGTATCATTTTCAGATGCTGCCATTGAAAGCAAACTATTTTTCTTGTAACAAACATTCATTTGTGACGAATCCAAATACATAGCAAAAAGCTCCAAAAGTTAAATGGTACCCATTACCCCAGAATGGCGAATGTAAACTATGTTTCAAAGCCGAGAATACCACCCATGGTTGATATTCGCTGTCACTGTCATTATTATCACTGTCAAAATTTGAAGGACAGAGGGAAAATATTTTTATTCCGTTATGAAATATCGTATTTCTTTATTCGTTCCATTCATAGGTTTTTATTCACGCTTACAGTGGACAGCAACAAATGTATATTCAAAACTTCTGAATCTGTAACTCATGCATGGAACTGTGGCGTGTATCTTTCCTATTTTGTTTTGCACAGGGTGTTTACACTCTCACGTTCTGGAATCAAATTCTACACAATGTAGTAGCTTTTAGGCAGTTAAAATCTGGCAGTTGTAATCTTACATCAGCCAGGTAATCATATATGAAGAGGAAGAGAGCAAGAGAGACATTGCTGCTATATAGATTTCATTCATTATTACGAAATATTTCCCTGGCGGAGAATTCATTTTTTCCACTTTCCTACATTTGCGTTCATAATTAATTCATGAAGTTTGTTTAAAAGGTATAAAGTTCAAATCCATTACATATTCAGCCCCTTGTAAAGTTCAGTCATTCAGAAAACGGTCGTATTATTACTAATGAAATCGAGAAAACTTTTAGTAGAAATGAACTTTTCCCATTTTTGTTCATCCATTGTCTAGGTTCGTTTACACTTTTCACTGGACGCAATGGAACAATACAACAAAATCAATAACTAACAAAAGCCCATGTCATTTCCAATTACTTATTAAAAACTTGAACATATAGCGCATATACATACATGTCACAAAATTGTATATAAACGGCTTATATGATACTGAATGCGAGTGTACAGTTCAATAATATATGTTTCAGTAGAAATGGAAACACCTTCCGCACTTTCTGGCAACTTGCTCATACACTTCTATTATCGGTTAAAGGTCCTATAACTCCCGTAATAATTATGTTGTGCTGTGGCAGCAAGGATAGTTGGATTGTAGCTGTATGTTTATACCGAACATACCTATCTTCTTATACATCATACCAGAAATTCAAGTTATTTTTACAGCATTTAAAAATGTAAATGAAGCCTTTAAATACCAAATAGCTTCATTACCAAATGGCCAAATAGTACGTATGTCCAAACACCGAACATCTTTCTTGCGCATTGCACCAAATCAATGCTATCATCATGACTTTCCTTTAGCAATTCTTTTGTTAAAACTTGAACTTTCCAAACAGCGTTGCATTGATATACTGGAACTTTGTACGTAACATTGGACAGAAATACTAAAAAAAAGTTACATCATTTCGGGATGTTCACACACTAATTAGATAAATTAATTTTCACCAATGCTAAGTATAGGTATACACAAATTAATAATAAGGAATTCTTCAGGGGATTCAAATAAAACCGAATCTGCCGTTACAGCAAAATCAAAATGAGACGTTGTTCATAAAACACCCACACGTATATTTTAGGGTGAGACATATTTTATTAGCGTTGTGAGCAAAAGTGGTTACAATTACGCTCAACCAGTTGCAGTTATCGACAACAATAAAATATTTTTATTTGTTCTCTGAGTCATAAACTCTGTGAATTTACTACACATTTTCTGCTTTGCTGTTCATTTCAATCAGCATACTTCATCATACTAGGATAATTTACAAAGGAAAAAGGAGAGTGAAATCTGGGAAGATCAAACTAGTTTTCGGTAAATCACCTGGGAATGCATTTTATACAGAAACTAGTTACTACAAGTCTCTTGGGTTCCTTTCAAAAGTAAATGTTCGTCATAAATAGAATGCTCCCTCAGTCAAACCACAAGACAATTTAGTTGAAAACAGGAAATTTTATTAACTTTTTGCGCCACCAATTGTATCGCAAACAGATTGAACGATATGACTGGCACCGACACTGTAGAAAGTGTGTGTACCACAGACCATCTATGTCCGCTTTCAACATTAGAAATACAAAATCCACTAAACATTAAACGCCTCCTCCATCAATTAAGATATCAACGGCAGAGAGGCAAGGTTATAATTAGATTCTCACGAGAAGGCACGCTGGTCGTGAATAAACAAAAGACCCATTTTTGAGCTAACGGCTAATCTAACCATGTGGGTATGGATATTGATTAAAGACGACGTGCTCATGGATAAAACAGGTAGACATTCATACTGGGAAAACAAGTGTGTATTCCTATGTTTATAACAAAAGTCACGAACAAGTTAAGCTAAACCTTTCCTTGTTACACTTAAACTTGCACTTTCTTTTTTGTTAGTTGAATATGCCCGTATATACCGAATATAGGAAAAATAGCGTGTGTAACCTAATGCTGGCTACAATCTTTCCTCGCTTTTTCTCTCTCTGTGTAAAGTTTCACAAGTGTGTGGTTTAAGACAAGAACAACATGGATAGTTGCTTTTGCTCCACATTATCAAAAGGCTATTGCTACTTTTACACACAAAAAACACGAAAATCTATTCGAGAGTGAACAAGAAATGCTTGTATGTGAACGGATGAATGGATATATATTCACACATTCACATGTCAAGAAAGTCATATAGGAGAACAAAAAGCAAACGTAAAGGAAGAAAAATAAAGTGAGTTTTCTTTCCAGCCTCACTCTGATCTTTCGGATATTGTTTGAGAAAGAGATGGAAAAGCCACATGAAAAGGGGGTTGAGCAATGGGAAAACTATCATTAGCCGTGTTTTAGCAATGACACACATAAATGAGCAAGAAAGGGCACTTTTGAAGTGCTTCCGTTCACCAGAAACGGGAAAGGAAATTTTCCCCTTGTAATATTCATCTGCAAATTGTATTATATCCTCATTAACATGATATTTATATTAACTCAGTAATATTTTGAGTCTCTTAATGATATTATTAACTTTCATCCTTTATGAACACAGGAATCCTTATATTTGTAGTAGTCAATGAGGGTGAGTGAAATTCAACTTTCCTCAGTTCACCCCACACACTCTAAATGTTGAGTGATGATGGTCCACTTGTCCTAAACAATTCCCTTACTCGAATTTAGAATAGAATGCGTATATTTTTTAAACTTGTATTTCTCTGATATAGTGTTGTGGGCTAATACAACTCCTAGCTGCCTTTAGTTTTTCATGGTAGCTAGTAAGGTATATAGTTATTCATTTTATTAAGGTATACGCTTCACGCTAGCTTGAATGAAATCAACCACTAACTTTATTACATTTCCCCCTTACATTCACATGGTCACACGACAC
>JAHZMV010002746.1:0-23366 GCA_027743765.1 Coecobrya sp. COE2 | reverse complement strand
AGCTCATCTGTTCTTCTACATAAAAATAACCAAAACATGTGTGTTTTTAATCTCTCAAGCAGATACGTTTAAAATTTTCTGACTTAAATAATCCGATAAGTTTGGATTTAATGTCTAAGTATAGATGATCTATGAACTAAAGTGGTTAAGTACTTAAAAACAAAATACCCTATACCTGTGCTGTGTTAACCGCTATAATATTATGGAGGAGGATTCTGAAATATCACCTCCTGGGGAGGAGCCTCCTGTTGTCTTTAAGAAAAAATCACGAAGAAACCTTCGAGTTCGGAATGTGGAGGATCTGGAGGAAACTGACGATGGAAAAAATGATGGCAAAGACGATCTCACGTAAGTAAAATTGACACAGAAATAACTTTTCGATTAACTCGTTTGTTTCGACTATTTACCATTGATGTGTATTTAAATATTTTTTGGTATTACAGAGAGAAAGTGGAGTTATATAAAGAGTTAAGGAAGCTTCGTCAACGGCCCCATGGGGTAAGCGCTGTAGCACTGGCTCTGGGAAAGAAGGTCGCCCCTGAGGAAGGCTTATCGGTAAATACATAATTATCGTTTATTTTGTATATCAGGCTCCTCAGCGAGTAGTACAAATCAAATTAAATGCTTAACCTAACATTGTTCATTAGAATGATCCGAGTTGAGGGAGCATAAACAAGCAGTTGCAATCAAAAAGTACCCTATGGAAAGCATTAATCCTGACGATTCCAAATTTTTATCTCCCGAAGAAGCTGCTCTTATGGCACTTCCAGAACATCTACGAAAATCTAGTAGTACACGGAGTGAGGAAATGTTGAGTTAATCAAATGCTTAGCGGTATTCCTGAAGTGGATTTAGGAATTGAGTAAGTTATCATATTTATTATACATTAATTTTCTTTGTGAAGAATTAATTATTACTGAATTCTTGTATTTTTCTTGCAGAGTTAAAATAAAAAATATTGAAGCAACAGAAGAGGCGAAACAGAAGATTTTACGAGATAGATTAAGTAAAAAGGAAGGTCCTTCCATGTTCGTCCCTACCAACATGGCTGTTAACTTTGTGCAACATAATAGATGTATGTGTTTTACAACGCTTATCAATGAAATCCAAATTACATTTAATTGCAGAGAACTATTATAACTAAAACCGTTTTTCTTTTAATTTTTCTTTCACAACAGTTAACATTGAAGATCCACACGCTTCCCACTCAAATAAACGACCGCGAGTAGAGAAAGAAATTCCAAAGCCAAGAAAGGTCGTAGTCGTTGGTGCGGAACCTGAGGAAGTTGGATCCGGACCTGTGGAAAAAGAACGCGGAGAAAAGGCCACTGATGACTTTCATTTCGAAAAGTTTAAAAAACAGTTTCGCCGGTTTTAACTCCATTTTTTGTTCTCTTCTGAGAACATTTTGCATCTTTTAACATTTTAGTATTGTTTTATATTAAATTATAAATTAAATTGTTTTAAATTATACCGTCTGCAAATAAAATTAAGACTTATTTTTATAAATCAAGACAGTATACAAAAAAATGTATACAATAATATGAAATAAAACGAA
Source organism: Coecobrya sp. COE2 (assembly GCA_027743765.1). NCBI lineage: Eukaryota > Metazoa > Arthropoda > Collembola > Entomobryomorpha > Entomobryidae > Coecobrya > Coecobrya sp. COE2. The sequence goes on along the minus strand of JAHZMV010002746.1, from coordinate 21,808 downwards.
CAAGTTAAATTAATACCACATTTCCATAAATCATGCCCACAACTCATATATTCCTTATTAAAGTCCATTTTTTATAATTAATAATTAAAAATTAATTTTTATGCAGTTAATGCAGTGCATCATTAATCCCATCCCCATCCTATCACACAATGCGTTCTGCAGCAAAAAAAAACGACAAAAAATATTTGACTCCGAAGGGACTCGAACCCTCAATCTTCGGATCCGAAGTCCGACGCCTTATCCATTGGGCCACGGAGCCTGGGTTGAAAACTATGTGGAATTTTCTTCCTAGTCGAACCAGACTCTGCTCCAAAGTTTATCCAGCAGAAAAAAAACTTTTTGAAAACAGTGGACCGTAGTAAACCGCGATGATGATGATGCAACAAGAATGATGCGATGTTACACGCTATTTTATGCATTCATGTGAGTACGCTTTGGAAAGTGTGATATGTTTTACCACACAAAATACTGCGACGGATATGCTGCTACTGAGCGTGCACACTATACGCTTATTATAGGAAATGGGAATAGTGATCTATTTTTTATTCTTCTAGATAGATGCACATTTTAGAATCCGGGAATCTGTGTATACCCGTCTCCAAAGTGTATCTATCCATCTTTGTCCTTTGCATAAAATTGAACTTGCTTTGTAGACGGATACGGAACTTGAGTCCTTTATGGAGTTAGCTATGATATGATATTATGATAGCCTGATAGCGTTTTTTGTGTAGAATTTCATGTAGGTATGTACCCAATAGAAATACTCAAAGTATTTAAGTACCCATCAATCCTTCAGATCTATTTATGTTGCAAGCATATAATATGTTCGTATATAGGTAGGCGATTTTTATGGACAAAAAATCGAAAGTAAATGTTCAAAATGTCATGATGCAATAAATATGGAATTATGGAATATTTTTTGGGTGATTTTTAAGTTTTAGAGAGATTAATGACGCTAATGATGTCTTAGTGTAGAAAAAACTTGATTGGATTAAGTTAGAGAATATCTTGAACAAGATACTTTTTTAGTTTAGAATTCCGATGAAGATTTAGATTTGGGTGTTAGATGCGTGTATGATGTGGTATGGTGTGTGTATGTGCCAGGTAAAAATTAATTTTTGCAGGCCTGGCGCTTGGGTTCGGGTATGAAAATGGAGTAAACTGTTGATTATTATTTGAACAATTATGTGGCTTCATCGTTCAATTTTATAAATGGGGTTTCCTAGTGTGGCTTTAGCTTATGCTCTCGATTCTTGATCACAGAAAATTTAACGCCTTCGTTTCTAAAAAACGTGCGACATGAAGGAAAGATGCTGCAATCATTTCACAATCTCTTGTAAAAACAAATAGCTTGTATTGAAATGTAACTAAATCACCTTGAAATCTCTTGAGTTTTTTCTTTTTAGGATTCAATAGTGGTCAGTGGTATAACGAATTGCGTTGTTTTTCTTGTCTTACGTACATGTCAATTTATTGAACGCTAAGAGTTATTTTTTCCGGATTAAAATTACTGCTCTTGCTGCTACCATGTAATGGAAATTGAAGGTCTACATAATACAAGCTGCCGTGTTAAGAGGAAAACCTGTTTTGTGCCATGTGGATGATATAAAGACAATTTAATAGGTATACCTACCTATTTAAACGATATTTCCTTCAAAACGACTCATTTCATAATGTTAATGTAGATTATGAACAGATATGTATGAAAGCACTAATGAAACCTACTTAGCTGAGGAAATAGCCCTACCGACACTGGGTGTTCGAAAGTATTTAAGAATTTTGCATTAGAATATATGCATACAAACAAAGTTATTAATTAAGCGTGCATATTAGAATCATCAACATATCTACATATATACATACAGCGGTTAGTGAGAGAAAATTTCTAAAAGATCTCTCACGATATTGAAAACTAGACTCATTTTTTCCAAACTTTCGATTGACTTCTTGGAACAATGAAGCGTTTTAGTGGCGCGATGAAGCGTCACTCACGTACACACTTACCAAGCCAAACAAATGTTGCTCATTTAATGGACGCATTATCCTTTTTATTGCTCCAGGTCCTAGTCCTGCTGCGGTTGCTGACTTTGTATATCCGTAGTAAAATCAAATGGATGTATCTCCTAACACAGGACCAGTACCTTCATGGACAAGGATATTCCAGATTTGATTTACATACAATGAGTAATATTTACTTGGAAAATAAAGAATTGTCTGCAACGTACATGCATACTAAAAGTTTTAATGTTCGAAATCGTCATCATAAAAATATATCATTTGAACATGGGTTTTTAACCAAAGAAAAACAATTGTTTACGTGCGTTGTATGCAATTCAAGCTGAAACTAAAAAAGCAGCATGTACCCCGCAAGGGATAATGTGGAAAAACTTGTGAGAGATCATTTGACTCATCATTACATATCTCCAATTCATCACTCACGAAACACGAAGTCTCGGTCTGAATTTTCCTTACAGAGATAGACCATTACCTGCCACTAATCTGGTTTTGTCTACAGGTCCATTGCAATGTGGTAATTTTGTTCATCAGCTATCATTTTTGCATGGAATAAATAAAGCAGTTTTATATGAATTCGTGTACTTCTTTATATTATGTGTGACCAGCCATGCAAATATAAATGAATAAAACGAAATGCAAAAGTTAATCTTGTATTATGATTCATGCAAACAATTTTGAACCGTGAAACAATGCAGGTGGTAATACATCATTTGGTGCTGGAAACTCCAATTTATTACAGGAGTTAGTCAAATGTACAATAGTGACTAATCGGAAATGCATATGTAATTGTTCATCAAAACTTAACAGTGGAATAGTGTAATAAAAAGTGATGAATCCCTAGTAGGGATTCCCTAGGGTGGGCTCAGTTTACTGACTGTTTGTGTAACTGGTGAATTTTTTAAATTGAAAAGATGGAAAATCAACCTCCAAAGGGTTCGTTGAAAAAGCAACTTAGTTTCGATGAAAAAGTCACGGAGTTTAGATTAACGTCTCGTGCGGCTCATGCTAGAAATATGGGCAGTTATAAGGAAAAGGGAATTCGATGGTGGACGCCTTCGGATAAAAGTGTTTTTGCATGTTTTTGTAATGATACGTCTATACATGGACTCCAATATCTCGGAGCGCAAGGAGTTCACATTGGAGAAAGGTAGATAGAGATTACTAATTTACTTTGATCACTAATGTCGCAAAGTACCCCTTTCAATACATGCTAACCATCTTGTTATAGAATTCTATGGGGGATTGTGTTCATCGTATCAGCAATCACATCCTTGTGGTTAATTAGTGCTGTTTTCGTCAAATATTATAACAGTCCGGTAATAGTCACTCTTCAATCCTCTGAGATGTTCATAGGAGATGTGCCTTTCCCGGCTGTTACCATTTGCAATATGAACAGGTAACTTCTTCTCAGACAAAAAGTGTGCCATTGGCACAAATATTGGCAAATAATAAATTATTACTAATAATGCATGAACAATTTTATTCCAAATAGAGTGCTGAAATCTAAAGCAAAGCAATTTATGAGGTATGCTAACACGTTAAATATAACTTTGATGACTGCATATATATTTAATTTGAGATTGAGACAAGATATATATTATACGTATTTCTTTGTTCAGGATTGCAAATGAATCCAACGATGCCAGTGAAAGAGTTCAGAAAGCTAGACAAGACGTGTATTATTTAGATCACGTTTGTTCAACTTCAAACAAACCATTCAGTAAAATGTTCAACTATTCCATGAATAGAGGTACCGTTGACCCTAAGCTGTTAGCGAAAGTTCATATGACAAGGGAAGAAGAAAATGTTGAAGACGTTACCCGGTTTCTACGCAAGGTATATATTAACAGTGACCAAAGGGTGGATTATTAAGCCATTTAGGCATCATTGTCACTTCCAAGATTCGCCTGTATTAGGTATATCATTTTTTAAATTCTATTCTGATCTCTTACAGGCATCCCAAACTTGTAGCGAAATGATACAGTTATGTATGTGGGAAGGTGAGCCGGTTAAATGCGATCACGTGTTCAGACCAATTGAGACTAATTTTGGTGAATTTTTAACAATATTTGTACAATAATTCATATGAATTTTATATTTGATGAAATGAAATGAAAGTGATACTTACTTTCAAGCACAAGATTCGCAATTTTTTTGGGTATATTGGTATACTTGTTCATTTTTCTAAAAAATAATCAAAGTTTTATCTATCTTGTAAGGTAAATGCTGCACCTTTAACATGGTTCCCCGTTCTTTATTGCACAGATACACGTAAGAATGATAAAATAAGTTAATAATTTAAGTAAGAATGAAGGGTCATTTTAAAGTATGAATAGTCCATAGTATTCACAAATATTTGATTTAAACGTATGAATTGTATGCGCCTATGTAGAAATGATACGAGAGACACAAAAGATCTTTTAAGCAAATGGAAAGAAAATGATGATAATACAGAAAACATTTTTGGAGAAAGCTCAGCGAAACGGCCGAGACATCAACATCGAGCAGGAAAATCGTCAGGATTAATGTTTCTGGCTGATCCTGCTTTAGATGAGGTAAAACTAAAATCAGGCAAAGTAATAATGTACAAAACTGCTTATGCAGTTATATTTATGAAGGATTTTTATTGTTTTTATAATGCATTTTATAATAGTATTTTTGCACGTCTTCGGATTCAACTGGCTTTCGTGTAAGAAATCTCATTAAAACAAATTCGGAAATTAAATTGAAAATACATTTGTATGATAATCAACTTTTTATGCATATATTTAGTTGAGTGTACACTATTCATACGACATTCCACACGTGACCGACTTTGGATTAGCCATAAGACCAAATAATGAGAATTTCGTTAGCGTCACACCAAACGTTATCCGAGCCGAAGATGTTATCAGGTCCTATAAGATTGTGAGTACCTTGAAAGAAAAATTGAACCAAACCGAATAAATTACCTTGTCATAGTCATGTCATGTCTATTTTCTTGTATTTACAGGAAAATCGGAACTGTTACTTTGAAAATGAGTATACACTTAAGTATTACGCCTACTACACCGCTTCCAATTGCTTAGATGAATGCGTGGCGAATATTACCTATGAGAGATGTAACTGTGTCAGATATTATATGCCACGTGAGTATGGATGCATTTTTAAGCAAAACTAAAATTATCATTTAAAAGTTGACACTTTAAAGAGATTTACAAAAGTATCAACTGGAGGCTACTGCAACTTATTTATTTCCTCAATATGTTTTGTAGGAGATGACTCAAGAGATATTTGCAGTCCTGCTAACTTTACCTGTGCGGAAAATGTGAAAAGTAATCCATTTAAAGAAAAACACACAGATGAAATATTAATCGTTGTCATAAAACTTACATTACACATGACACAATTATTTGTTTTCAGAAAGCCTGTTCAAATCTGGAGTAAAACCTGAGTGCCAATTATGCTTACCAACATGCAGTGAAGTTACTTACTCCGCAAGTGCTTCTTTTGCCCCACTACAAAGGCTAGATCTTTGGGTTGATGAAAACAATAAACCCGCACCGTGGTAAGTCATTTGAAAATATGTACGCTTAAAATTAAGAATTTTCATTCCGTTAAAACCCTCTGGAAATTTTCCTTTCAGGGCGAAGAAGAACGTTTCTATTGTCCATGTCTACCTTGGCCAAGACTCAACTTACCCCAAAGTGAGGAGTCAACTGTATGGGATTACTGATTTAATTGGTAAAATACTGCCGATGTGATTCTATATGATAATTTCTTTAAGACAAAATATTAAAGACATTTATTTCCGCAGCCAATACTGGAGGTTTACTTGGACTTTGTATGGGCTTTAGTTTGCTGTCACTCTTTGAAGTAATCTGGTACTTCACCGTTAGGCCCTGGTACAAAAAGCAATATGACAAAAAAGTGAAACGAGTTAGGAGAGTCTACCGTGAAACGAATACTAATGGCATTGGGGAACAGAATGGAAACGGAAATTCACAGAAGAGTCCCGCCGCTGAAGCACGCAGAGTTACAATGAAACCTGGGGATGATGGTAAATATCATTTGCAGATAAGCAGACCCAACACTGATGGTCATGATAATGGTCATAGCATAAGTGGAGTGATACCGGAATCTGCGAATGAAGACAAAAGCGATGTGGAAGACGAAGACAGTCGCCTTTAACTTTGTTTGTCGGAAAAATGATCTTCCAAAAGTACATTGTTTAAAGTACATGACAAATGCATTTAATGAATGATGTGTAATTGATTTAACTAACGTAAAGTATTTATTAGCCAAGGTATTATGTATGTATACTGGAAATATTATCAGGTTGAAGTTTATGTTACTTTTGGTCATGTCAAAATGATTTTTGCTGTCCGCTTTAAAATGACATTAATGAATGAAAAAGTGAGAGTATCAAAGTACCCCACTTTATGTAAGACTGCTGAAAAATACTCAATCCTCAGTATATATAATTTGTAATAAACTAAAAGTTGCAATTACAAAAAATTCTTTTGTCTCCATTAAAATTACTAACCATTTTATATTATTTAAATCGTCAAAAGATAGGATTCATCAACTCAATTCAAATGCAATTTTTAAGAGTCGGGAATCGGGATAAAGGACAAATTATATACGGAAGTATGATTGAAAAGATATGAGGGATGATTGGTTATTGTATGCACAATACACTGAATAATATCCTTACTTTGAGTATATTATACATGTTTTGTTATTCAGGAATTCTAGTACAACGTATGTATTTAGGATACATTATATGTATAAAATATGTATTATTATTTACTTAATTTTCGTTGAAATATCTTTCTATCTCAGTAGCAGTAAAATATACTTTAAGAATATTGCATTTATATTAAACATGTATTTTTGTTGTTATTTAAAAACACAAAAATAAATCCTTCAATTGGAAACCTCATCCAGTAGCTCCTCCAACTGACTTCTCAAATCTATATTGTTTCCTGAGTCCTTTTCGTTCAAAGCCATTGCAAACAATGCATCTTTTCGAGCTGCATCCAGTATTCTATAATTGATTAATTTGTAATAATGAAATCCTTGCCAGCAACTAATTAGACATTTAATTTCTTCATTAAACATACCCAAGTGCTTTGTGTATTTGAGCCCTTTCATAAAATACTTCTGCACATTCGGGATATTTTTCTGCCAGCTCATTAACTTGAACCATAGCTTCCGAGCATTCCTTTAAACATAACATGGACGTGGGCAATGTGTATAACTGATTAATCCAATTAACTGATATCAAAGTTTTGTTGTTTTATACCTTCATTTTAGTTTTGCATCGAATCAAGTTTAATGTTAAGCATTTCCAAATATCTTCAAAATCTGCCATTGTCTCGTCATTATACTCATGAGTTGGAACTTTTCGAAGGGAATACTGAAATCGGTGAGCCGCTTCTCGATATTGGCCCTTATGAAGTAAAAATACGCCATCCTCCAATAGCTTGTTCAACAAACAGAGTCTATAATGTTAAAAATATAAAAAATGTTTTATAGAAAAACCAGACCAATGTGCTTTCAATAATTCCTGTTGAATTATTAATTACATTATCTGTGGTTTTGAGCTTGCCATAGCCCAAGTACTTGGACCTAACTTCGCCCCTCTACGTAAAAATAGTTGCACTAAGCTTGTGTGACCACATCCTACTGCACGGTCCAGTGGTCGGATTCCTTGTACATCAACATGCTCAATCAATGCCCCTTTCTCCAGCAGCAACTATTTTCGTTAAAATAACCGTTTTGACTACTTAATTCATTCTTCTAATATTACACCAATATATCTTGAAGGTCTTACCGTCACAATTTCTTCGGCTCCTGTAAACGCAGCTAAATCTAGCGGCGTTCGTCCCAAGTTATCCACTCCATTAACCTCCACATTTTCAGATTCCAAAAGTAATTCTACTGCGTCAGTATTACTACGCAAGCAAGCCCACCCAAGGGCACAAATACCATCTTTATCCCGTAACTTTAAATCAGTCCCCTTTTTAATTAAGTATTCCAACGAAATCAAGTCATTTTGCTTTGCAGCATACATTAAGGCAGTTTTTGACTGCAAATCAATGACATTTAAGCATGCTCCGCCTTCAATTAACGCTTCAATGACGCGATGATGTTGTTCTTTTGCAGCCAGTATTAACGGCGGAACTCCTTTGTCATTAGACAAATCCGGATTTGCTCCTTCCAAAATAAGTGCACGTACGATGTTATGATGGCCATTTTTACTCGCTGTACTAATTGGTGTCTCTCCTGATCGTCCTTCGTGGAAATTGAAATCATGTACAAATTCTGCACACAAATCCACCACATCAAAGTGATTATAAGCACAGCCAACCACCAATGTCTCCTTGATCATGTCCATTTTTTCCATTGGGGCAAAGTGATTCTCTTCCAATTCAACCAAGTGTGAAAGAACATCAGTGTGATTATTCCTGGCTGCTTTAGCCATTGCCGTTTCTTTAAAGTTGTTTAGTCGACTTAAAGTCGCACCTTCGTCAACTAGCAGGTCCACTATATCCAAATGTCCCCTTTCACAAGCAAGATGCAACGGAGTGTCTCCATCATCATTAATTCCATCAACGTCAGCCCCAAAGGCCAGTAATAATGAAACCAGGGAGCAAAATCCTGCTCCAGCATAGGCACCCAGCAGAGGTGCATTCTTGAAGTAAATGGTTTTTTGATTTGGTGATGCTCCAGCTTGAAGGAAGAGTCTAGTGATCTAAAATCGCAGAATATTTCATTTTAATTGTATAATATGAATTTTCTGAAAGCATTATAAAGCAATAAGTTATACTTTGGGATTAGGTGTGTAAACATTAGCAAATGAAACTATTGCGTTTCCAACATCCTTTGTTGCAGTCAGTAGCCAAATAGCCTGCAGTTCTTTATTTGGTATGCTGTTGAATGTATTGCTGGACAGAACTGATGAACATTTAAATATACCAGCCTTCAGAATGTGGTGAGCCAGTTCCATTGTCTTGGTTGGAGACAGAGGTGCTTCAATTGAAGTTAGACGAAAAGCAATTGCTGAATTACCGACTCTGATAAAAAAGCATTTGGAAAGCTTAAATCAGTGAATTTAATAAATCATAACCCAACATTTGTCATTATAAATTCATAGACGTATTTACCTAACATCACACGAAAACTTGGCGTCACTTTCATCACGCTCACGCCTGACCAGCCAATCCCGAAAAGAGGAATGAAAAAACATGTATGTACCGTCCAGTCGTTTGATTAAAAGACCTTTGAGATTCTGTGAAAGGAGAAAGGAAAGTTTAGTTGCATGCAAAAATACACAGCATTTATTCGGTCCCGTGTAATATGTTGTCCTTATACCTTGAAAATTCGTAAAAACTGAGTCCAGTCTAAATTTTCATTAGCACGCAGTGAATTGATGGAATGGTATATTTCCAACAATGTTAATGGATTCAATGCAGCAAGACAAGTCGATAAAATTGGCCGAACCAAACTAAAAGCACGTGTTGATGGAAATCGAAGATTGCAATGCAGTGAAAACACCTCAGACAAAGAAATAGGTAGTATCTGTATGATTTTAACAAAATTTAAAGTTCAAAGATCAAGTCCTTAAATGCAGTCATATAGGGCGTTTGCATGCTTAACTTGTACCTTAAATCCAGTGGATTTAATGACAAGGTGGCCATGCTGAATCAAATCCAAGGTTAACTTCAAATACAAGAAACATCCTCCAGACAAGTGGCTTAGATGGTTTTTCAAACTTTTCAGAATGTTGCCTTCTGACTTATTATTCGACAGTAGGCTAGCTGTAACGTTATTCTTTATTGTGGGATTGGATGAAATCCGATAGTTAATATAACCGTGTAAATCCTCCTCAATGTCTTCACTCATCGAGTCCAATCTAAAGTAATAAAGAATACTGTGTCAAAAGCTTTTTTAAAAGTTTTGATCAGAAACTACTATAAGGAAGCATTATATCAGATTTACGATATTTTCTTAAATGGCACAAGAGACAAAATTTCCAATTGCGATGTTCTGATTGTGACAATGAATTTTATCCAATGTGGAACTCGGAATATTTGCTTGGACAAAAATGATGAAATGGTATCCCTTGTGCTAATCTTGTGACATTCAGCCTCTCCAATAGAGTCAATGAGAACCAGGAAATACCCATCTGGCAGTTTCCTTGTTCGGCGCAAATGAGTCAGAGGCTCAATAATGCCAGTCAAAAATGCTTTTCCGGGGTTAATTGTGCAGTTTTCAATTGACAATCCATCCTAAGATATTTAAAATAAACGCATTGAAAAGATTTGTTAGCAGAGCTGGAGAAAAGAAAGAAATGATGATAATCGGTAAAACATTTACCAAAAGCACTGGATTATTTAAAAGGTAATCGCGATATGGTGCTAGTGATGGAGCTTGACATAATTGGGCAGCAAGTGAGTGTATAAATTCTGGCACCAAGCACGTTGATCGATTATCCAACTAAAATTGCATTCAATAAAAGTGTCATTAAATCCCATGTCATAAATCATTGACATGTTAACGGAAACATACCTATATATTCGCAAATGTGACCAACCTGGCAAAAATGATACGCAACAACGCTTTGGACCAATGATTTAAGAGCCATCAATTTATCAATTTCAGGTTTCCCTTCGTCACAAGAATCATCACCGCTTTCTACAGACATTGCTGATATTCGACCACTTTCAACTTCTGGGTCATGATCTCGCTTTCTTCCAAAGCAGCTATATTCTACCAGTTCTAATGCAACGGCAGTTTTTCCTGTTGCGGAATCATTATTCAATTAGATGAAATATTAAAATTGATACGGATATGCACACACCGGCAATACCTGCCCGGCGTTCATTACACATACACACATACCCGTTCCAGGAGCACCAAACAGGACAACACCTCTTGCATGTATGTTTTCCCTAAAAGTATTCAGAATTGATGAAAATATCCAGTTTCGTGGAACAAAAACTTGAGACTCTTCCAACGGAACTTCAAAAAATAAGGGTCGTAATTGAGGCTGTTGTTGTTGCCGCATGTTTCTTTCGGTGGTTTGAGCACCATGTTTTCCTGTACACATCATAATTTTAATATAATAATTGTATACATTTAGTTACTGATTGACCGTACTGAATTTATGTAGGCAAATTGCATATTTGAGTGTGCAAGAGATTTACTACCTGTGTGACATACAACTTCATGAGGGACACAATACAAGTTTTCTTCAGGTGCATGTTTCCCCTCATTTCCAGTTCCACTTGAACTTTGTTGCACTTCTTGCTTCTTCGTTTGGGAGACGCATTTTGACTTTTTCTGAATCAAAGGCGAGCTTCCTATTGGGTGACATTTGACCTGCTCATTAAATATTGTAATTATTTTGATGCCTGCGAATACTGCAGTATGATAGGAAATTAATGGTCATTATGATTTTCTTTCATCATTTGCTGTATGTTCAATGAAGTGTTTGTCTTACTTTCAAATTGGTGAAAAACGGGTTCTTCTTTGTCACTCTATTAGAAAATAGGTAAACTGGATTTGGTATTTTAAAGTTAACAATGATATCTTCCTTTCGAGATTTCTTTCTGGAAGAAAATAACTTTTTTGTGGATCCAATAGGTTCTTTATTGCAAATATGACAATCTCCTGCAGAGGTTAATGATGACAGCGATGTTGCTTCCTGAAGTCTTGGCTGATGATGGTTACATGAATCCACTAACTTTCTCTTTTTACCCATGTTGTAATTATTGTCATCAAATCAAATTGAGTTATCAGAATTCTTTTGTTGATAATCAAAGACTATCAATCGAGTATAAGTTTGTCGATGTACAGTAGGAAAACTGACTCAGCAAATATGAAATTATAACTGCATTTCATAGTAGCCAACGACGTGTCTCACAATTATACGTCTCCTAGAAGTCTTGTGGAATATCGTACCCTCCACGCATGCCGTTTCTGATTCTGTATATCATAACCGAGTTTTGTGACTTCCTGCCACACGTATATTGTGCAGTTGCGTTGTACACTACGCGTTTTAGAAAGTTGACGTAAAATCGAAAGGGGAATGACAGTATTTAGCTTAATATGTAACTGAATTTTCAGAACAGTGTGACTTTCAGTATCCAGCACTTTATCCGATTTAGATTTTAAAATAAAACATACATATTATATTGCATTGAGTTACTCGGTTGACACTGTTCGGCTATTTATGTGTTTTGTAAAGATTAGATATTAGATGTACTCTGCATGTTGTATGTGTAGATATGAACTCTACAACTCCATTGATTTGGCATCTGGCAGTTGCTATCTTTAGAATTGGAAAAGGAAGGGGAGTCAACTGAAGTATTGTCGTGTGTATTTGTAAATGTAACTGTCATTTGAAACCCTGTACGTACTTATAATTTTATGGCTACAAGACAAAGTTTCCTTCTACATATATTCATAATAAGAGATGTATGCTACTTCATGGGTTGATACTAATTTTGGAAACGAAATTTTCTTAAAAACGCTAGCTTGAAAAAGTTTGGTGTGTTCCCCCTTCTTAAATTGCTAGATCATGAATTCATATGAATCAAAAGACAAAAGAGACAATTGAAAAAATTTAAGAAAATAGGTACATAAGAGAAAGAGAAGGATGAATAGCATATATTTATTTATTTATGTATGTATTATTTTGCTTTGGCATATTCCCCGTTTCCCATTCTTTGTTCATTAATATTCACAGAAGATGCGTTAAGCTGTAAAAACACATTGAAATGCCCTGGATGAGTCTTTATTTCTTTATCATTTACAGTTTGAACTATTGTGCGTGTGTTCTGTCCCATGTCATCTTGTACAAGCTTTAAACTATCTTCAGCTGGTGATAATCCAGGATTGAATCATGGACTGGACAGTCATGCTCAAGTATTTTCCTTTTTAATTTAATGGGAATACAAATGAACATTTAATATGTGTGGTCCTGATCCAGTTCAGCTGGCAGTTAGTTGGCATTCATTGAAAATGCATAAGTAATCTTATCCAAAGTACATGCACTTTATGTCTACTCACATAGTTTTGCACTTCAAGATCCATACTGCATTAATCATAATCACAAATTATCTTTCATTTAATTGCGTTATCAATTAGTTATTGTTGGTGATCTCACTGGATTGAATAAAATAATATAATGGGATTTAAACATTTTTTGGTGAAAGTCATTTTAGCATTTATTGTTGTAGGACTGTTGATTGTTTTTATACCGGGCATTCCCCCGGATGTAGAACTGAAATCTTTTAAGTAAGTAATTTTTTCGAAATTATTCCCTATATTACAATATAAAACCGAAAATTGTAATGTATAAATAAAATGTATACTAACTTAACATGTGTCTATTCGCATTCGTTTTACATCCACGTAGTATTAAACCTCCGAAAAAGGTTGAAGGCTGGTTTGCCACAAATGCAATTTTGGATGAGGCAGAATTGTACTTCGAGCAGCCAGGTTCCAGCATTGAATCTATCGCTATCCATAATGACAACGAAATTTTTACAGGCACTCAAAATGGTGCCGTGATTAAAGTCACAGGAAAGCAAGTGGCTACAAACATTACAACACTGAAATTCCCCTGTGGCTTCAATCCATTTAGCGATGGGAAGGAACAAGAATTTTGTGGTTGGTCTTTAGGAATGCGATTTGATAAACATGGATTTCTCTATACAATGGATTATTTCGGAGGGCTTATCAAAATTGACGTTAATACAGGCATGCTACTATAAAACTGGGGTCAAATGTCAATTTTCCATCTACTATATACACCTGAAAAAGGTCATGATGAATGATCAAATATTGTGACTTCGTATAGGGACTTATGAAAACATCATTCCAAAGAGTAGGCCAATCAATGAAAAAATTGCACAAGTACCTGAGGATCTTGATATTGCAAAAGATGGAACTATTTATTGGAGTGATGGAAGCACAATTGGAAACTTTTTTGTTGAAATTATAGGTCAACCTAGCGGAAGGTTCATCTCAGAATATATACATATGTACAGTGCATTCGCCTGCCTGCATACCGAAACTGGGAAAGTTACATGATTACAATTTTCTTTATAGATTAATTAAATATGATCCCACAAACCGTAAAAATGAAGTACTGGTGGAGAATTTGCATTTTTCCAATGGAGTCTGTCTTTCTAATGACGAGAAATTTATCCTTGTTGCAGAATCTGGAAGCTCGAGAATTATCCGGTATGATTTTTACTACAATCTGGTTTAATGCATTTACCAGTATGAATACCATTCATTATAAATGCATCAAAACTTTTTCTTTGTTTAGGTATCACCTTTCCGGCGAAATGAAAGGTCAAACAGATATTTTTGTAGACTCACTGCCAGGGTATCCAGATAACATCAGAACTAACGGACGGGGTGGATTTTATGTAGCACTTGCAGTTCCTTGGAATGATGAGGTTTTAATAGTTTGCTTTATTCTTATTGCAAATATATTCATTTCAAAAATAAAATCCACTATTTTCAGTATTCCATGAAGGCCCACCTGCTTGCTCCAAGACCAATGCTACGCAAACTCATCTTACGATCACGGCACATATTACTTAGCGTTCTCAGCTACCTCAAGGCCTTTATTCCAGATAATGTCTACCTTGAGTTCATCGAAAAATATGTAAGTCAGTCCCAATTTTAATTTATAGAATTATAGACAACTAACAATTCGTGTAATAAACATTTCATATCATTAAGGAGAAAATATTTATATTTTACCAATGTAACATAAATTGTATATATACAGGTAGCTCAAAACGAGCCCATTCTAAACATGAGCAAAATGCCGAAAACGGCAACGATTATGGAGCTGTCGAATACAGGAGAAATATTGGGAATTATCAATGGAAAATCCGGGAAAATTAGTGGCATCAGTCAAATAACAGTGGGGAAAGAATACGCATTCCTCGTTAGCCCTTTCGAAGGGAAAATATGGAGAATAAAGCTAAATGTGTTACGTAGAATGCATTAGAAAACCATTAAAGATGCAATTTTCTCGACTTTTGTACCTTGTTAAAGGCTATACGATACATAAGCTTTGTATGCATTATTTTTTGCGAGATTCCATACAGCATGCATGAATCACACGAACTTACTTACATAGCACATGTATGAGTTATGAATTTGTGCAAGTAACTCATCCAAATGTGAACATGCAAGATTTGATATCTACAATGTAGATTCTATATCATTTAAACATAGCGATTGTTTGGAAGGTTATTTTGATTTTGAGCTGGCTATTTGAACATCATTGTTTGGTTTGCTCTCAACGTAATTCACTTTTGTAGTCTTAATAGGTATTATAAAATATCTCCTTTGACAGATTTTGTTCACAATGCATGCATTTGTCCACATTGATATTATAGACAAGATCCAGAAGAGGCATAACTGGACCTCAAGGTCATTTATATGTTGCCACTGTCAAGATTCTCATTCTATTTAGCGCATCTTTGTTATAAGCATGTGAGTTGAGTGGACACATTAATCACAAAATTATAGTTTACACATGACGATTGTAACGTGCTGTGGCTGACAGTATAATCAGCTTTTTCCACTGGCATTACTAGAACTTTTTTGACAAACATATTTCTTGAAACTAATAAAATAATTGAAGTAAAATTGATTTTAAGATGGGAATTGTAAAGTATATTTTTGGTTTCATATGCTCAGTGGTAGCAATATCAATTTTAATTATTATTATTCCTGGCATTCCTCCTCATTCAGAGCTAAAATCATTTCAGTAAGTCGCTTTGCGGTCATTCATTCCCCATTTCAATGGCACCGTGGAAGGATTTTGAACAGGATTACAGGATTGAATAGTAATTACATTAATACGCATGTTTCTAGAATAACCCCTCCAAAACGGGAGTATCTTGAATGGCTGGAATCAAACAATGTGTTGGATGAAGCAGAACTGTACTATGAAAGTTCTCGCATCGGATTTGAATCTGTGGTTGTGCTAGATGATGACTCAATCATCACTTCTGACCAAAGTGGAGTGATATATAAAATAACGGGAAAGCAAACCGCAGTCAATATTACTCAACTGAAATATCCATGCACACTTTCACCCTTCGTACCTGAAGGTGAAAAGAATACTAATAACTGCGGATGGCCACTGGGAATGCAAAGAGATTTAGATGGAAATATTTTGTTAATGGATTTTTTTGGAGGAATGACAAAAGTTAATCTCGAGACTGGTAACCTTTTTGGAGAGGATTTGATTTTTAATATTATGTATTTGTCTACACTTACCTCGACAAACCGTCTTTTGCTTCATTCGTTTGTACAGGTGCTTATGAAAATTTAATTCCAAAAGATACCCCAATTGAAAATGTAGTAGGTCACATCCATGAAGATTTAGATGTGGCCAAGGATGGAACAATTTACTGGACCGTTAGTTAAGCACCGACAAAAATCATTTTATTTAAAAGCACTATTAAAGTTGTGGCTTACGAAGTTGTGGCCAGCAAAGTGGCTTATGAATTTAAATGTTTTGTATTTAAGGATGGATCTACAAGTCACGACTTCTTTCATGGAGTATTCGGACAGCCAAATGGAAGGTTATAAATAATCACCAGTTTTATTTACCGTAACCAAAACTAAATATTTCTTCTTTAATTTCGTCTTCCCTGTTTTCTGCTGCAGATTGATTAAATATGACCGCACCAAAATAACAAACAAAGTATTATTAGATGATTTGCATTTTTCTAACGGTGTATGCCTATCTGAGGATAACGATTTCGTGTTAGTTGCTGAAATGGGAGCTGCCAAAATCAGAAGGTATGTACTTATGAATTTAAAAAATAGATTATTTTTAGTTACGATTTAGTTATTGAAATGATGATTGGTAAAAATTAAAATGCTAATCTTTATCTCCACGTCAGGTATTATCTGAAAGGCGAAAAGAAAGGTTCAAGCGACACTTTTATTGATGGCCTTCCCGGATATCCCGATAACATTAGGCGTAACGGTCGTGGAGGATTCTACGCTGCATTATTCCATGTTTGGAATGACGAGGTAATTTCACTTCAAAATTAAACCCTAGTTCATATACTTCATTATTGTCCGATTCTTTAACCAAACAATGATAATGTAAATTTTAGCATTCTATGCGAACTCACATCTTTTCTCCATATCCCTTGTTGCGAAAGTTCATCCTTCGCTTACAATATCTTGTGCTTGGGCTCATCAGTCAAATCAAACAGGTTCTCCCAGAGGGAAACGTCTACCTAAATGATTTCGAACAATACGTACAACAATCATGACATTTTAATAATATAAATTCTCACAGTGCCCCAAAACCCTAAAAAGTTCCATAATGCTAAACTCTTCGTTTTCTAAAAGGTTACAGAACTACGTCCTATCTTAAGGATAACTGAAAGGCCCCAAACTGCCATTATAGTGGAGCTTTCAAACAATGGTGACGTAATCAACTTTTTCCACGGGAAAAGTGGAAAAATGCCAAACCTCAGTCAAATAACCCCTGGGAAAACATATGCATACATGGTTTGTCCATTTGATAATAAAGTCTGGCGAATTAAACTGGACAAATTAAGAAAACAAACTTAAGCATGTCTATAAAATCTATGATACTCTACAATTATTAAATTTGTCCTTTGACCTTATAATATCGGGTGATTTTACATGCACTTACTTTTAAACCTTATCATAATATTATGCAAAAATAAAGAGCTTGCAAACTTACATTACTTTCATCATATTTTGGGAATCAAAATAGGAGTATGAAATGAAAATCTTAACCTTTAACTTTACCTGTCACCTTAATTGCTCCTAGTTTCATTAAAATCTGTTAAGTTCCGTTGCACAATGCCCCTAAAATGTGCTGACTTGTTGCTTCATTTCATTCACTCCGCTCTGTAGACTGTATTTCTTCACAGCTGTCGGCTTGTCAATTTTCCACTTGTACATACATTCACATAAGCCATGCATTTAAATTCCATAATATTTAAATGTACAGCTGACAATTAAAGTTTATGATAGTGTGTTATATAGTTTTCAACAATTAGCCATCAACTAAGTTATCCAGTAAAAGTCAACTAGTTATGAGTAAAACTGTTGGTTGTTGTGTATAGTATAACTTTGATTAAATATGGTGGTGCTGCTATGATTAAATTTAAAGTGCTTATTTGGAAAAAAATAGATAATTAGTAGAGGATTCTCTGTAAGAATGAAGCGCAACTCGGAAGCATCTTCCGCCCAAAAGGCGCAGTTTGTAACTAACCTGCTCAACGATTTGAAAGCGGATGGGGTGGAAACATCCTTTGAATTGGAAGGATTCCTGCAGACGCAGTATTCCAAAAGGGGAAATTTGCAAGATAAGGTAAGTTTGTTGTTTAGATTTGGGACGACAAGATGTTCTTGGAAAGGAAAGCTAAATATTTAAACTTTTTTTAAATGCTGATAGAAACGAGATGTGGAGAGGGGAATTAATGAGTTATCAGTTTATCGTCAACAAGAGATACAACAGCAACTGGATAAGTTACAGGCTTCCTTTGGTTCTTTGAAGGCCCAACTGACGAAACTGAAGAAGGAGAAACTGCCGAGCAAATTTGAACAGCCACAGTTTTATGAAAATGTGGATACAGTAGATACGTTAAGTAGAGGGAATGCTTATCTGACGGTGCTAAATTTTGTTAAAACTACGTCGGAGCAAATTGATGCTAATGTTGAAAATGGTTAGTTACACTGTTTCTGTCCTAAGTACCTAACATGTATCAAATTAGATTTGAATAAGAATTAACCCTAAGCTGTATTTTTTAAATTTTAGAGTTGGAAACTGAGGCTATTGAACTATTCCATCGGTTGAAATCTGTTAAGCAACTTTACATTGAAGACACTAATTGTAATTATTTAAGAGAATATTGCTCCAAGATTACAGCCTATTGGGAAGCGAGACTACAAGAAAAAGTTGTTGGGTAAGGGTATAATTAATTTGACTAGATACTTGTATAGAGGTTGGCAAATGTTGATGATTAGGTTTGAGCAGAATTTAATGTTATGAATGGAATGGCTTATTTTCAGAGATTTTGAAAAGTTACTTGAAGCCTTTGGTTGGCCAATGTCCACCAAAACTGCCAATCCAACTTTGGAAACTCATGAAAAATTTCACAAAACCATCCGTAATCTTTTCCGTATAAGCTCGTCAGTTAAGTTGAAGGAAAAGTCTTCACCTTTAATTGAATCGGCAGTTTTCAATGACGACGAACCGTTGCTTCCTATTGGGGTAAAGAGAATTAAATCCTAATTCAGGCACTGTCAATAATTACAAATGATGTTTATCTCTTGTAACATTTGTTATTACAACTCTTTCAGGTGATGATGAAGCCTTTAAAAAAGCGATTTAAATTTCACTTTTTCAATAATAAGGTAACGGGGGATGCATCGAAACCAGAATGGTATTTTTGTCAGGTAAGGACAGTAGCGACTAACTAAACTGATTAAGACATTATATATGTACTAATGTAATCATCTTTAATGTTTCATTAAATTGTAGATAAAAAAGTGGATGAGAGAACTGACTCCATTTGTCCGCTCTCATTTAGAGTCGTTTTCAGTGGCAGAGACTAAAGTTTCAAGTGCTGTGGAGTTTGTTAGATCGCTGTCGGAAATGTTGTTGGTGAAAGTCGATTCCCAGTTAAGTAGTGACGAAGGAGTAGATGACGACATTTACGCAAAAATTCTTGAGGAGTCTATAATTTTTGAAAACGAAGTTAGAGGGTTTATCAAAGAAGACATGCGAGGTTGTCCAACCTATATTCCTAAATTCGTTAGTACCATTTATTCGCAACCTGTCCTACTGCAAAGATGGTTATCTATAGAAAAAAGAGGTACTTTGAAATATCCACACATTACAGACTAGCATAGTTTTGTTCATTTGATAAGTAGAAAGTTTAATTCTGTTTTAATTGGTTTCAGCGTGTCTGGAGAAATTGGATGAAATGTTCTCCTCTTCAACGGCATGGAATAGGGCTTCTGTACCTGGTCCAGCTGAAATTACAGACCTATTTATAGCAGTCATGCGATTTGTGGTGGAACGGTTCTCCTATCTTGAACAACCAGGACATAAATTGCAATTCATTTTGCTAATCACAGAATTGCTAGATGATTTTCGTGTTCGTTGTTTGCAAACATGGCAAAGTAAATGTGAGCATGCGTTCGATGTACCATCCTCCGTAATAATTGATTACATTATTGCGGATTCAATCAACAGAATTCTAGAAACTTTACAGTCATGGCAGGATCTTCCGGTATGTATTTAAAGAAAATCGTCATAAATTGGTGGAAACCTTTCCGTAACGTATTAAGTGTAATCGTTTTTGTTTTAGTTCTTTTCGTCTCTTTCCTACTTCCTGGAACACCTTCAGCAAGAAGAGAAAAAGCTTAATGCAGCATTAAAATCAGAAATGGATACACAATCGAATTACATGATTGAGCTCAATAAACGTGCCTCTGCATGCGACAGCTTAGGAGGAGATTTTGATTTAATTGGCGATGTCTCCAATGGATTGTTTTCAAGCTCAATCAAACTCTACAAATGTCTTATTGATGAAATACAGTCCAAATGGCTGCAAAACATAATGGAATTGATAGACGGACCGTTACGAGACTATTCTAAAATCAAATGGCAGGCTCTGGAAATAGAATCGATTCATTCAAAGAAAACTCCAGAGTTCGACTTGACTATGAATAAGGTGACGGAAGTAATCAGCCATGTTAGCGCCGCAGTAAAGGAGGGAATGGATGAAGCATTGGCCTTAAAGTGGATTAAAAAATTGGCTGCAGAATTAGACAAGGTATTCGATCACTCATCTACGTCCACTTTTTTTGTATAATCTGTTCAGTTCCTATACATATGATGATATTGTCTTTTTTCAGCATTTATTCAACATTGTCATCTATCCTAATCGGTTCTCCAGAGATGCAGTGCATAAACTATACGTGGATTTGGTGGATGGAATTTTGAAGCAGTTTTGTCTGCTGAATGTCACTCCTCAAATATTCTTTCTTTGTGTATTAAGCACAATGAGGATATTTGAAATGAGCCAAGGGGATGCTATGCTCTTGTTTGAAACGTTAAATGAAGGTGATACAATTTCCCAGGAATCTGCTCTCAGCGAGCTTCGAATAGAATTAAAAAAAGAAGTTGTTATCCATTTATTGAAATCTCGAACAGATTTTGTTTTCTAAATAAAAAAGTAATACACTTTACTTTCCCATCCGTCCACACAGAAGTCATACTCTTTGCTATTCCACATTTTTATGACACCTGCAAATGAGAATTCTCTACTAATGCTTTCCTTTCATTATGCTGGGAAATGAACATTAATCGTGATCCATGATACACGCAAAGTTTCATTGAATGAATAAATTCAAGCCATTCACTGTCACTACTCATCGCAATGAGAGTCTTACAATCATGTAAAACGTCCACCTTTACTTTAGTTTTATTTGCAGACAATTTATGACAAAATTCAGCACAGTGTTAGTATAATAATAACTATTGCTTATAGTGTCTCTTTCCATGAAATGTATTTTACTAACAAACTCTGAAATTGATGCAATTAGCACTACATAAGTAATGGCCATGACATGGAGTGCTATAGGCGTTGAAGGTATATCTGTTTAAACAATGTTCCTCTCCTACAAACATAGCCATATATTGCAATTTGCAATATAACTGTAGAACCACTTTAGGTCATGTAACATATTATTTAGG
>JAHZMV010002745.1:0-10098 GCA_027743765.1 Coecobrya sp. COE2 | reverse complement strand
TAACAACTACACAGACTAAGTAGAACCCAAATACAATCTTGTTCGAAAAATGTGTTCCCAGCGTTTTGCTAACTATGACGCCTTGCTCCAACAACGCTTTGGTCGTCCGAATTGCATCATCTGTTATGTCAGAATTTAAATCTTTTAGGAATCTAAACCATATGGTGTAAGAAAAAATACAGAAAACTGTCAGCAGTAAACATAACCAAATTTGAAGGTCAAAAATACTGACAACGTCATTGAAGTACAACAAACTATTTTTAAATTTTCCGCAACTAACAAATCGCGTTGACCCAATTTCGTCTCGAAAAGAAACGGGAAAATAGTGGTTTGTTCCGTTAACCATCTTGTCCTGAAAAAGCAGAAGTGTTGGAAATGGATTCATTTTGTTGTCACTGTCCTTCTTCCCTTGTACACAACTTTTGTCTACCAAAGCAAATGTTTGTGTTGTATAGCTAAAATTTGATGTCAATGCTTCAAAAAATTTATAAAAAATATTTGTAGCAATGAAAGGGCTTGGAGTGTTGTTTGGACAAATATCAAATATATCTGTTAACCGGGCTTCATCTTTTGAGTACACTAAGGTGTGAATGTACCAACTATTTCTGGCATTTCTTCTAGAATGGCTTACTGGCTGAATAGTGATTCCATTTGGACATTCTTTCGAAAATTCCCGTGGGCATAATCGCACTTCTTGTATTAATGGATGCGGCATATAATATAAAATTAAATGGAAATCTACATTGCTTGCAGGTGCAAATACATTGCTTCCAAAATATAACGACTTCCTTACAAATCCAGGAATCAAATTTTGGTTTATACTGAAATTTGAAAATTCAGTCAGAACCAAAACATGAATAGAGTCTGCCAATAGTCCTGGCAGTGCATTATTTGGTTCCAATATATTTTCACGTTTTACTATCCAAACGGGAGGCAACTCCAGTTTAGCATATGAACTGTCGGTTTGTTTTGGATTTTGTAAAACAACTTCAGGGGGAGATATGGATATAAATAGTTGTCCTATCCATGGTTTCGTATTGCTGACAAATGTTGTCCTATTTATTGCACTGCAATGTCTCGAGTGGAAGGTTGGTGAGGGGCAATTTATCCTGTGGTATGGAACATTTGTCAACTGATTTATTATTGAGGATGGCATCCATAGGAGATTTTCACTAATATTTTGAGTTTCAACAGCAATTCCAAGATTTCTTGACATGATTGGATAACGAGGGGGGAAGAATTGAACCGGGCTGAAGGTAGATATTACTGTTAAAGTTAATCTGTAAATGGAATTGTTAAAGAAATGAGAGAGGTTTATTAGGTTTGGCGATTGTAATGTTTCACCGTTTTCGGAATTCTGGTAATGCTCTTCTAATATCCGCGCCATAAGGCAACCATTAAATACCAATGCTAGTACGACAGTAAAGAATATCATTATATGTTTGAATAGAATATAGAATCTAGTAGATGTATGTGGAATTAGTGTAGAAGAATTTGTTCTAAAATGGCTGCTAAATATATTTTAAATATTCTGAACTCAAGCGATTTTGTCTGACTAATTTTTTTACATTTACCCATTTACCTACCAAACCAGTTTGATGCGGAACATTAATACAAATGCTTATAACAAATTGCGGAGCTCAAAAGATTGTTCAAGTATCATTTTTATTGAAACGTATTTTAGTGACAACCACAATAAGTTTTATTGCTAAAAAAATAGATTTATATGTTGGTTTACACACAGTCTCCTTGATACAACAAAGAATAAAATGGGTTTTACTTTTGCTAGAAGCTACACTTGAAGTAGTGTGTTTGTTATTTTCCGCATATAAAGAGCTTCTAAAATATTTTCATGCAACATTATAAGCAGTAATTCCGTCAAAAATCGCTAAGTAATTCTTTTAAGTCCTATGAAAGCACTTCAAATTTAATCTTTGAATGAATTTATAGCTTTCGTCATTAAAGAGGCATGTGTCCATAAAACCAGTCATTTTCATACATCCCAGAAAAAATAAATAAACAGATACCTAATATAAGTACATTTACATAAATCTAGAAGCTCAACACTTGGAGTCAAACAAATAAAATTGTAACTTTTAATTTTGCAATGAACTACAAGTTAGTTTTAATTATTTTAAAGACGGTATTCAAATAAACTTTATTTTTAAACACGTATGTATTTCTAATGTATTTATATTGTCTAGTATATGTCTGATCACGGTAGAAAATTATCACGTCACTTTCCATAGAATAACATGCTAAATATATACACGTAGTTAATAATTCAAGACTGTATTCACAGACAAATGTCAAGTAGTTATCCGAAAGCTGCACATGTACTTACACATCAGTATAGACACAAACCTTATTTTTGCCATCCTTCATGACGACACATGCAACTTTCTCGAATTTGAAGCGACAAGATAAATGGTGTTTAATTATGGAACAAAAATCAACTTGACTGTGATAATTCCATGCTAATATGTATTTGCTAAGCAATAAAGCTCGAAAAATAAAGCGGATTTTGTTATTCGTCATATCATATTCACATTGTGCCTTAATACTATATTGAATATACGTAGTATATATAATCATAGGTCACGCAAGCTATGCCAGCACAAAATAAATAAATTAGTATTCTTTGACTTTGAATTCAATGTTGGATCCGATACCTTCCTTGGTTGCAGTGACATCTGAAATTATTTAAAACTGTTTTTCAGTTTTTTGTGTAATTGTGATACCTAAGGTGCTAAGCTCATGGATATAACTCATTTTATTGATTTTCGATGGAATATTTGATTGTAGAATAGCTTCTGAATTTCTAATGCCGACCGTTTAAGCAATGCTTCACCATCAGAAAATATATCCATCGAAAATCCATATAGTAATTCTCATATCACGTGAAAAGTGTTAGTAGTATATTATCACTATAGTGATATAGTGCTCTATTGCTATATTACTGTGAAAATGTTGCTCTGTACAAATCTTATAACCGACGTAAAGTTCATACTCAATACTGTGAATTCCTGGAATATATTTCCATTTTCATACCCTTACAATTTAGAATTTCACAGAGCCTCAAATGCTGCCATATTTTCAGTGAATTCAAAGTTTGTAAAATATTATTGGCGTTATCACATTCTTATATTATGGGTAGCCACAGTGTTGTGCATTTTTAGGGAAGTGTGGGAAACCAGATCGGTTTTCGAGAAGGTTACGATTTTATTCAATATTTATTTTGGACTGGAATTTCAACTAACCACTTGGTTCCACCAGAAGCACTGTGAAACCCTTTGCAGCTTTCTTAACCAGTTAATTCAGTTCGAAATTAACAACGTGCGACCATGTTTTTGGAATCGTGAGCAAACATTCTGGAAAGGGAATAAATCCAGAATATTTGCTTCTCAAATCAGTCGCTTATGTACACTTTCACTATTGACCCACCACCCACACCATAAATTATTCACTATCTTGTGCCGTATTTCCCAATGTGGCTTGGAATATTATGCCAACATTTGTATGGAATAAAATACCAAATGTGAATTTATTTCTTCTTGGATTCTCCGTGGAAACCTTCAAGAGAATTTTGCTTTTCTTTTATTTATACGCTAGTGTACGTGTTTTTACAAATTGCTCAACAATCAATGTTTTGATAAACGCATTTATTCCAACATTTTGTCTGGATTCAACCTTGACACTTGTTCAAAGGTAAGCAGAAAACAAATTAAAAATTATTTTATATTCCCTGATAATTTTATAGAATATTTTTTCACAGGAAAATTGCAACCGCAGTAAATTTTCAGGATATGTTTTCCAACATTGCAATATATCGTCAAATACAGCTTTTATGCTGCCATTACAACAGTATACATCGAGTTCTACTTTTCCCAACTCAAATACTCGGTGCAATAATTTGTTTCGCTGTGCCTTCCTTTATCGTGATATCAAGACGTGATGAATTGAATTTCACTGCAGTAATAATTTATCAAAACTTGATGGGAATGGGAATTACTCTGGTTCTTGTAATATTCCACTACGCTGCAATGCTCAACAAGAGGAGCACAAGAACCCTGCTTTTGTTTAAACGGCGGTTAGAAGGAAAGTTGAAGAGCTCGGGAAAATGGAAAGAAAACTTAATAGTTGATAATAAAAAACTGATGAAAACGTGTTTACGTTCATTGAGACCTGTGAAAATTAGATTTTTACACGCAAATTATTTCGATCGATTAACCCCGATAGTATTTCTCAAGTTTTCAATAAGACTGGCTTTACAGCTTACTTTAATAGAGAGAAAATAAAGTGGGAAGCAATTTAGGTATTAGAAAAATTCCCAAGTTGGCGTTTTTATATAATTTAGGTAAGTGAGTTTGATTAATTTATTTACCTTTTACATAAATTTTTTCTCTCCATGACGTGGCAATATGGAAAGAGTTTCCATTTCTCATAATAACCTATTTCAAAGCTATCACTTTCAGTGATTGGATCATCATTTAATTTTAAGATATTGGTTTCTTGGATAAACTCATTTTGACATAGCCCAATTTCTTATGTCCCATTCACTTCAACTCAAAATTCATAGCCTGAATAATTCTAATTTGCTTAGGAAATTCCATATAGTGTCAAATAAGCCGAGAGGTATATAATTATCTGGAACATTTGCCAAAGAAAACAAGCCACATTTTACAAATTCTCTTTAAACTAATTATAATTACTTAACCAATATTATCAGTTATGCATAATGTTTTTCTAAATTACCCAACAAAAACTTCAAAACTATTATGCACAGTTGAAATATTATGTAACCCATTTTTTTATATCTGCACCTCGGCTCTTATTATTACCAGCGTCATACATACTTACTTAAATAATGCGTGCTTAAACTAAACAACACACTTGTCACAAAAAGCACACAATTTTTTATGACATAATATTCCACGAAAAAAATGACCATTGCAATCACTTGTATTATTCAACATACATCCACTTTATCATCAAGGTCATTACTATCGCTCTTCTAATTTCATCTCAGCAAACACAGAGATGAAACCAACTCCTGCCAAAACTTTGTTGTCATGATCGAGCTTAAAACTCAAAGTGTTTTTTTCTGTGACAAGAGCAGAGTACAGACTCATTCATCATGTCCAAATGACTGGCCATGACTATGACTCTTGAATTGCTTTTCAATGTCACTGGCTTCTTCTGACAACAAGTTTTAATCTTTTCGGTAATGACCAGTTAGCCAGGAGAGGTTGAGCTGTAAACTTGTGATTTTTTAAGCTTTTGAGGAATAAAATGTGGTTCTGTATTTTATTGGGTGTTTTGGTGCTAATTTTATTAGCGATTTTTGGACTGGTGACGTACGCAAGATGGAATTTTGGAAAGTTGGAAAAACAGGGTTTTGTTGTGGTCAAGCCCAGTCATTATCTTCTGGGAGGAGCTATTCTTTCCTTTGAGAAACCTGGGGGGCTACTGGATATCGAAAATATGAAAAAATATGGTCCATATTTTGGGGTAAGATGAGACTGCCTTTTAAAATGACAATGCATATTTAAATTGAAAATTAAATTTTAATCTAATTTTATTTGACAGATGTACGAGGGCAGAGAGCCCCAAATATTTATTTGCGACCCCGAGCTAATCCGCTTGGTCACCACCAAGGACGCCGACCATTTTGACTCCAAAAGACTGATCGACTTTGGGGATCCAATTTTCAATGAAATGTTAGATTTCCAGCCTCTGGAAAAATGGAAGATTTTAAGGAGCACCGCATCCCCAATATTTAATAGCTCAGCTCGTCTCAGAGCCAGTAATCCGATCATGCGAGAAGCGATAAATGACTTCATTGGGGATATCAAACAGGAAATTAAGAAGAATGGGAAGGATGGACGATTACAAAAATATAGCTTAAATGAGTAAGTCATCAAATTATAATATTTTTATTTTGAATTTATTTTTAATAAAATTTTTAATTTTTCCCCAGGGGCATTTACGGAATGCTGACAGATTTCATCGCGCGCTCCCAATACGGTATCAACATTGGTCGTTCCGAAAGCGCCAAGCGATTTGTCAATGTTATCAAGGTCATGACCCAAGCACCTGCAGCGGAAGCACCTTGGTTCGCCGTCTACGCCTTTGCCTTCCCATTCATTAAAAATCTTTTCCCCAACACCGTAGCGAACCCTGAGTCTATTAAAGAATTCGTGCAAATCGTAGATCAAATGATGGACGCCCGTCGCAAGCAAAACAAAGCCGCCGGCTCCACTGCCAAAGGTCAAGCAAGAGACGTTCTTGACCACCTTATCGAATGGCACGACGAGCTGGACACGAATCCAGAATTCAAAAGGAACAAGATAACCGACAAGACAATTTATAATTTGGCGTTGGGACCTTTTCTCGCGAGCCAAGATCAGATAAGTTTGATCCTTGCCGTTTTTATGAATTACGTTTCCAAAAATCCGGAAATTGAGGCGAGGGTTCAGAGAGAAGTGGACAAAGTTTGGGAGAGGACGGGTGGAAAATTGGAGCATGAGACGTTATCCGAATTGGTTTATTTGAATGCGTGCATTACGGAGGCGACGAGGCTCTACCCATTTTTCTTCCGGGGGGAAAGGGTCTGCACGAAAGACTGGGAGGAACCTTCGAGAGGAATTCAGATTAAAAAGGGAGATGTGGTCCAGATTGCTTTGTGGGCGGCGAATAGGAACCCGGATTATTTTGAGGATCCTGAGGAGTTCAAACCGGAAAGATTTATGCCTGGAGAGAAGGAAAAGATGCATCCGTATGCTTTCACGTCGTATGGATTTGGACCGAGGAATTGCTTAGGGAAAAGGTTTGCGGTGGAGGTGATGATCCTACTAGCGGCGCATTTGGTGAGGGAGCTGAGGTTTGTGAAGAGGAAGGATACGGAGATCACGTTTTTGCCGGCGGGACCATTTTTTGCGGCGCATGAACCAATTGTTTTTGATGTGGAGATGAGGCAGCAGTAGAGGAAAATTATTTTAATTGTTAATTTGTCATTCTCACTTTACCCCAAATTGTCTGTCCAACTGTCATTCAAATAAAAAAATTAAATTGATCATTCCAATTTGTCATGTTGATTGGTTGTTAGAAAAATAAAATTTTGGTTGGGAGGACCGACCCCACACCAATAAAAATAAAACCTGACGTGTGGACGTTCCCTTAATTTTTTCCAGCTGTTTTTGTTCATGGCCAGCCGCATACACAAGTCACCTTTGTTTTTATGTCTGTTGTCAATAAGTTTGTTTACATGATTATTTGTTGAAATAATTGGTTGTTCGATTGAATTTGTACGTTATTATTTTTGAGGTAGTTTTTGAAAGTTACTCATCCTTCATTCCGCTTGAAAGAATGGAGACAGCGCCAGCAATTGGAATTGACCTTGGAACTGATTACTCGCGTGTGGCCGTTTTTCGAAATGGACAAGTGGAAGTTATCCCGAATGAACAGGGCAATCCTCTAACGCCCAGTTATGTGGCCTTCACGGATACCGGAATTTTAATTGGGGAGGCGGCCAAGGACCAGCTGGCGTTAAATCCAATGACCACAATTTTTGGTAAGTTTTGAAAGTATACCCGATTAAAATAATTAATATAATTTCTCGGTTAATGATTGTGGTATATTTTTCCAGGTGACAAGTGCTTGATTGGGCGGCAGCTTGAAGACGAATGTGTGGCGTTGGACCGGAAGTACTGGCCATTTGAGGTTATCAAAGATGAGGAGGGCGTATCCAGGATCCAGGTTGAGTGCAAGGGACAGATGAAGGAATTCCGTCCGGAAGAAATAACTGCCATGCTGCTGACTAAAATGAAGGAAATAGCGGAAGTATATCTTGGAAGGGCCGTAACGGATGCCGTGATAACCGTCCCGGCTTGCTTTAACTATTTACAGCGGCATTTAATCAAGGAGGCTGGGATAGTTTCCGGATTAAATGTCCTTCGGATCATCAATGAGCCGACGGCAGCTGCAGTTTTCTTGGCTTTTGAAAGCCTTAAAAAGCAGAAAGAGGTGACGGCTTAACTATTGAATTCTAATTTTAATTTCTTTTCCAAATCCTTTCATTTTTGTCTGTTTCCAGGTACAAGCCATTGGATTGGAAAATCACGTGCTTATCCTTGACATTGGTGCCAGTAACGTCGGGGTGACCATTTTTTCTGTGGAAGATGGAATTGTTGAGGTCAAGTCTACTGCTGGGGCTACGGGTCTGGGCGGCAATAATTTTGATGATGTGATGGTCACCCATTTTGTCAAGGAACTTCAGAGAAAGTACAACCGGGACGTTACCACCGATAAGCTCGCTCTGCATCGCCTTAGAACTGCATGCGAGAAGGCAAAAAGAACCCTGTCCACCGCAACGGATGCTTACGTCGTCGTTGAAAACTTGATTGACGGGGTGAATTTTTGCTCGAGTGGGGATGGGGACGATCCTCAATTACCGGATGGAAACAGGATCCGCGTAAGGAAACGCCCGAAAACTTTTTTTATCTACCTGTTAATTAAAAATTTAATTATTGTAATTAATTTTCCTTTTCCAGGTTTACGAAGGAGAGTATGGCTTGGTGAAGAATAATTTGTTGCGTGGAGAGTTCCAATTAACCGGAAATGATTCATCATCCCCAACTGAGGTTACCTTTGATATTTTTGCGGATAGCACGCTTATAAACGTTACGGCCGTTAACAAGAAAACTGGAGATTCTCATTCGATGGGAATTCAGGAACAGACTCACCGTCGCAGGCAAAACCAATTGAAGGAAATGATTGTCGCCGCTGAGGAAATGAAAAGCGAGGATTTTCGGGACAGGAATCGTGTTTCCGTTAGAAACCGTTTGGAGAGCTATTGTATTCAAATGAAGAGAAGGATGAAGAGCGACAAAGCCAAGGAAATGATTCCGGAAGCTCATCGGGAATACGTTTTGGATCAGTGCAGAGATGTGATTCAGTGGCTGGATCGGAATGACAAGGCGGAAGTGGAATTGTTGGAACGAAAGCAATCCGAACTTGAGTCCTTTTGCATTCCAATCATTGCAATGATTAATGATGTTAAAATGGAAGTTATTTAACTCATTAATAATAATTAGTTTAATTCATAATAGTCTGTTTATTTATTTCATTGTACAAAAAGCAGTAGGATTATTTATGCAACTGAGAAAAACAAATAAACAATAAAGATATAAATTTTTTGTGACTTTTAGCAACTGATCCACCGCCATCCAATTAAATAACTTCAATTTCCATTGAGCTTATCGTACACATCCCGTCTGAACTTAAATTCTTCAGCATCGTCCAGACGCTCCTCCTCATCTTCCAGCTCATCCAACTCCAGTTCCCGAACCCGTACCGTGAATTCCCTCAACTTTGGAAACACCTTCCACACATTCGACTTGTAAAAAAGCTTTTTATTTTCCCACCTCCAAATTTTTTTCAATCCATTCATTAAATCCAACTCTTCCGTAAACTGCATTCGTTGACGAATTCTCGCAAAAACTTTGTCGCCCTTCCGGGGACCAAATGCAATGAGAAGGTGCAGGTATTCCAAAGTGGGGCTGAGTCCACACAAGAAACTGAAGGACAAGAAGCCAGATCCGCGGACAGTCATTCTTTTCACATTTTTAAGCTCCTTCAGTATCTCCCGATTGGTCAATGGTTCCAAGGAAAAAGAGCGCCTGGCCATATCCGTCTCATCTCGAACCTTGCGTGATGCATCAATCTCGTGTACTTCCACATGAAAATTTGTGAGTGTTTCACTGAAATGTTTGGCAACTCGAAACATGGCTTCTGTAGGAATGGCGTTATCACGACATCCGATCCTAAGTCTTCTAACAGGTGACTTGATCGTGAACATTTGCTGGACCGCAATGTAGGATGTCAGTGTCACGGAAAGGTCAACAATATTCCGTTCCTCCAAACCAGAAACATCAGACATGTCGCGAAGTATCGCACTTTGTAAATTTTGGCCAGATGAGACCAGCTTAAGTACAACTTTGTTGAGTTCCAGGAACTCATTGTACACTTCCAAAGTTTCCAAACAATTTGGAAACTTTTTGACTTGTTCCATGGCAGCAGGCGTGTCTAAGTAATGAG
>JAHZMV010002744.1:0-17595 GCA_027743765.1 Coecobrya sp. COE2 | reverse complement strand
CATATTTTTCAAAATTTACAATTTCGGGTTTATATTTGTGATATAAATTATTGAGTGATTATCGTCATAAACAAATTATATTTTTATATATAATTTAAAAATGTTTCACATCATACTCAAGTTAAAGTTGAACGAGAAACATGAAAAAAGTACGGTATCAATAAATAAAAAAGTGCTTATTATATTTTACATTTTCTCGGTTGAAAGCTAGCAAGCTGCGGGTATCATTGCATTCAGCTAGACATGGACATACAGCAAAAATGCAAGTGGCTCTAGTTTGGCATATCAGTGTGTATTCAAGATCATAACTACAAAATGGAACATTTTGCTTTCGTACAAATAATGTTATTTCAGTACAGTTGTATAATAGTATGTCATAAGGCGTCCAAGTGTAAAACAAATGAGCTGTCTCTCCAGTGCTGGAACAGTAAAAGGTGTACCTAATGACTATTGAAAACTTGTCATATAACTTGGTAGTACTTTATTACTTACTATACCATATAATTATGAATTTTTGCATCCGTGATACTTATAAGACTAGTATTTATGAATAGGATAGAAAAGAGTCGTTTCTGGAGTTTACGGTACAAATTTATGCTAAACATAACCGGCTGACTAACAAAATCTCTGCCCGGTTAATCGTTTTAAATTATAGTTTTAACACAACAGAGTTCTGGGAATTAAAACAAATAATTAGCTTTGATTTGGTTGACCTAATAAAAAATTGAATCTTGTTTCACGCCAAATGAAAAATCCAAAGTAGTAATGTAAATATTATTATTTTGGTTTTGTAATCAATATTTTTGAAGTGGTGAACACTTGAATATTATTTGTTTTGCTGATTGTAAGTTATATTTGCCTTATTAGTTGGGACTAAAGCTGGGTGATATTCGGAACGATATAATTCATAATATTGACTATCAAACCTATTTGGCGGAGAATATAACAAATCCAATTAAAATTAATTATAATGATATCACGAGCCATATCATTTGTTTTGGTCTTCGCGGATGTGGTACGAATTGTTTCCATCTTATTATTACCAAATCATACTATTTAAAAAAAATTAGCTTACCACCTCCCATAAACTAATTATTTTTATTTGGACAATTTTCAGGTGTTTCTAAATGTTGTGTTCATGCTCGTATTTCTGACAGTATTCCGGATTAGCAGGAGACGACAAGGAACGGCATCAAACGTCATGCAATTAACCCAGTGTAAGACAAATTAATAATAGTTTAGTAAAATACCTAAACCGTGATTCCTAACAACAATATGTTCAGAAAACGCATGCCATGCTTTGAGTAATATTTTTAAGTGTAGAAGTATATATTTGGAATTTTATTGTTTATTGTTTTCCAGATGCAAACCATTTCCTGGTTTTGAAGTTATTAATCGCGATCACTGTTTTTGCTGTAATTTTTGTACCCCAATTATGGTTTGGTATAAAGGTGCTTATCGCTATTGAGGAGGTAAACTTTAACGCATTAATTTGCTTACATGATAAACAAACAAAATTTAATTATCAGCGTGTGTTTAGAGTAATATGTTACCATGGAAACTGCCAATTTTCTCTTTGTTACCCATCGGGAGAAATCCAAACGGCATTCACTTCGATTCCAAGCGATGGCAACCATACAATGAAGACTGGAAATATATTGCTGTATAAACAAACTTTCGTCAGTGGAAATCAAATGTTTTCCGACAAATGGTCATTCTATTTTCCCAAAGTTTATGAAAGGATGGATACATTTATATCGTTATTGCTAAATAAAATATCCAATTGCAACTGGAATGAGCAAAGATCGAGGCAGCAATTTTTGTTACAGTTTTCTTTATTTATTTGTTTGTTAGTATTTTTGTTTTAGGTAGTTATCCAAGTTACAAATTTTTGCTATTAGATTCTTAAAGTTAGTAAATAACTTTACCATGTCGTCAAGTATTTAAATTACTTAATTGATAAGATTGTTGAGTTACCAAGTTTCAATTATAAGGCAAATACAATGTTGGGTCCGTGTCATAATCACTAAAATAAAATTAAAATGCCAAATTCTTTCATATCAGTTGAAGCGATATAAATTTTTAATAGAATTTTATTATTTTCAAAACTATCCAGGATGATATAAACCTGACACAATATAATGTTTAAATCAAAATTCATTAATCGGTTCTCAGGAAAGGAAATTACTTAAACATTTTACATAGCCATTTCAAACATTATACCAAGGCGCAGTTTTTTTATTTATATTCAAATTACAGATTTAATTTGAATATATTTTTCAAAACAGTGCCTGTAGATTATTCAGAATTAAATGTACGCAAGTTTTGTAATTTTACTGTGAGAAAAGTTAATGCGTCTATTAATATTACATGGGGAATGCCGAGAAATAAATTCCATATTCTCTAAACAGTTTCAAACATTTATTGCAGTTTGCAATTCTTTACAGCGTATTTCGTGTATAACTTGATGTTAAATTGCAACTTTCGTCTAACTAATGCTTAAATCAATATCAACATAGTTTTCTTGATGAAATAAATTCTTAGATGATTTTGAATTAGAAAGATAGAAAACGAAATCAGCGAAAGAGCATATGAAAAGTTTCAGTTGCCAGATAAACGATTAGTGACTTGCATTTAGAAACAATCCATTGTTAAAGCCTTAATCCGCTTTATTTACCAACAAACAGTAGAAATTAAAGATTAGCTGCGGATCAATTCCTTTCCAATTTTCAAGATTAAATAAATAACTGGATCGCAGAAATAATATTACTTATTGATTTAAATTACGTAAGCGTTATATGAGAAGACTGTACAGACAGTAAAAAAATTTGCACTCAAAAACTGTGAGAAGGTATTCTGAAAATTACATATAACTTATATTATATAAGTACTCCTGTCAATTTACTTTACGTTCTAAATATTACATAATGAACTAATTTCCCAAATATTAGTTAATACAATAATGCAAAATGTTTTAGAAAAAGCCTCTATTTTTTTCCATGTATGATTTTTCTAGCTATCTTTGTAGCTCAGAAATAGTGAAATTGAAAAGTGTGGGAGCCTCATCTCTATCCGACGACTCTCTCTGTCTGTCTGAGGCACTCTCTGAGATCATAAACTTATTTATAGTTTCAGTGGCTCTGGGAAGATCTTCTTCTTGAAATACAAATAATTTCAGCTTTTGTACAATGGAATGCTCTGACTGCTTAAAATGATCCAGAATATTTTTAGGGATTTCAAACCAGAGTGGCTTAGGATGACGTGCAATTACCAGATGTGTTCCAGGGATTTGAATGGATACTTGTATATCGCAGTTCCAAGGTTTTGTGCTCATTGCATATTTGAACAGGTTTAGTCGAACACATATATCTTGTACCTGAGGATATTTATACATGATTATGCCGCTCAAATATGTGGTTGTTGGGCATGTGATTTTGTATCCTATGGTCACATTTTGACTTATATTTTGCCGAAGGAGGCCGAAAGGCGTCCAAATTATTTTGTGGTGCGTAATTTTATACACTGATGGGATTTCTATTTGACGATACACAGCCAGCTGTTGCCTTTGCATTATTGCGCCAAAAGAAAATGGACAGATATCTACATTCTCAAAATTGTCCAAAATCACATGACAATGGGAATTGTGGAACACGTTGAGAATATCGGAAATATTCATGAACAAATTGGGTACTCCTTCTTTGGCGTTATAATTTTGCAGAAGTTGTGAAATAACCCGACGGTCGTTTTTATCGTAATCAGATTTATATTTAGTAATTGACACCAGGTTTAGTGGTAGAATGCTTACTTCGAAAATCTGTTTTCTGTTCTTGTTCCAGTATATAGAGTTAACATATGACGAATAGTATTGAAAATAAATGGACAGAAAATATAAATTGAGTAAATATTTCATTCCATTCATATTATATATTAAACATTATTCAAATCACTGAAAATTTAAACGTTTGGTAGAAAATATGGGGACTTCTAAGCGAAAAGGTGAACTCGTATTTTTTGTCCGTTGGACTATGCTATAGAATTTGTATATGCTTGACGTTATTTAGCCCAACGGACAAAAAAGACGCAAGCCACCTTTTTGCTCAGAAGTTCCCATATATGTTCGCCCTACTATGAATTCTACAATTTATTCTACGTTATTTGTGCACCGATTTTATTCGTTTCGTTTGAATAAATACTCCTAGTCAAATGTTGTTTTATTGGTCTACAATTCCTCTTGCTTGTAGGTTTTTCGATATGAAAATTGGTATTTGTAATAGTTACTTATGAATATGCGGCAACTGTCAATTTTATTTGATTCTGGTGAAATTATATTCAGTTGCTTCTGCTCGAAATAATATCCATTGGATTTTAACTTCATCTTGTTCTGGAGATGATGAAAATGACTAATAAGATGTTATGTTCTCATGAACATTTTGAGATTAGATTTCCCAGTATAAATTGAAACGGTAGTAATGAGGAATGAAAAAAGTAATTTAGCCACGTCCGGAGAAGGATAAAATTTTGTATAAGGTAGAAAATACATGGTGTCATTTCAAATGGTTGTGGTTTTCACAGGAGAGAAAATCAGTTCATTTAAATAAAATGACCAGGAAACCAGCTATAAAATGTATGGATAGATTGGCAATTTTAATTTTTAAACAAATCTTTCTTCAAATATTTATCTATGATATTTTTGAAAATCATTTCTAAAAAGTAAAGACTTCAACAGTACAATTAAACGTGAGATTTTTGCACACAATTAGAGTGAATATCTCCGATACTTGAAATAGGTACTCGTTAATATTTAGAATTGAAAGTTTTAACTAATGTGATCCATATTATTATAATGTATTCATGTAGATTTTGTTAAAATATACTTAAGGCCAAAAGTGTATGTTCAGGGAATAAGTCGATAAAATGCGAGACAATTAAGGCTCCTTACTATTAGCAATTCTAACACATAGTAATTATTCTCTTTTATTACAGATCAAAAACTAGCAGTTACTTTGCATAGCTTAACCTTCTTTAGAAATGAAAAAAATGCCCCTTCATGTTACGGTTTATATGTATGAATATTAATTCAGTCGTTCCAAACGACAATATCTGTATTAAAATAAATCAAGAAGACCTTTCAGGTTAGTCGTTATGACAGTAATTGTAAACAAATATTGAAATGTTATGTTGCCATTTTATTATTTGCATTGGATAAATATGTTCATCATCAGCCGCTGTTAAGTCATTGTAAGCTAATGTTAAGTTGTCATTATTTATTGATGAGTTTAGAATGAA
Organism: Coecobrya sp. COE2; assembly: GCA_027743765.1. Taxonomy (NCBI): domain Eukaryota; kingdom Metazoa; phylum Arthropoda; class Collembola; order Entomobryomorpha; family Entomobryidae; genus Coecobrya; species Coecobrya sp. COE2. Next base: position 12,309 of record JAHZMV010002744.1, on the reverse strand, counting down.
AGATGCAACATAGTCTTTACTCTATTGCACAGCGTCGGGACTTTTGAGATATGGCAAATTACGTTTATTGCACAGCGTCGGGACTTTTGAGATATGGCAAATTACATACGTGGCAAAGTCGTTTATCATTGTTTAAAAAATAGTGAGTGATACTTTTTGTTAAATTTTTGATGCTATCCTAGTCAAAATCGTATGCAGAATCAGCTTTTTGAATTCTTTTTACAAATTTTTCAAAATATTATGCCAAAAGCGCCGTTGTTTTTAAACTTTGACATTTGCGCTAAATTTCATTTCTGGTAACTAAAATTGAACTCAATATTTCGAAAGAGCATGTCTTTCTACACCATAATCGGTAGTTTGTTTGTTTTTTCATTTGTGCTACCAGAACCGGAATAGGGTCAAAAATTAGCTTCTTTAAAATTCTCCTGCATCATTAACCATCTGACTTAACATCAAAAATATAATATAATATATAATTTGAAATTAAATTTTATTCAGCACATATAATTTTAAAATACCCAGCTACTTGTCTATACAAATTATATTGCTCACTTGCCATTCATCTACATTAGGAAAATATTTTAGTGGCTTTAAGAATATTTACACGAAAACTCTTATATCAATCAGTTTGTGTTAAACATCAATATGATTATTGAAAAATAAAAATAAAACTTTTGTAAGTTTATCAAAGGGTCAACATTTTTGGTCATTGCCAAGATTAGTAAAATTCATCAATAATGTTCCATTATATTTTGTATGTAGGAGAAATTCATGTGACTTCATGTATTTGATTTTCTTCATGCTATTGAATATATATTGCGTTAAAGGTTTTACATTTTAATATTAAATTAACAAATATGGAATATACTTTGATGAATGTGTAAATGGAGCTTTTTAACTATCATTTAAACTACATTTCAATTAAGTTAAAACAAAAGGCAAGGTATTTGTTTCTAATATATTCATATAAATGTGGCATGATTGCAGTTCACCATCCAATTGCAACCCAGCTTCCGTTAACGTATTTTTGTATATTCCTTCTGTCAATACTCAGATAAGCGTCGGCCTGATTAGGGTTCGCAACTCCCGTGATAAGATATCCTGATGCGTCTGGAAAGCCAGGAGCACGCCAAGTAGGTCGGTTTTGTCTCGCTCCAAATCTTACATTGGTTATGGCAATTTGTTTTAGTGAATCCAGCTCTGATGTTGTATCGGCAAGTTGACTCTGTGTTCTGCTTAGAGCTTCCTGCAACACAAGAACGTCTTCTGCATGCCACTTACGTAGCTTCTTGATCTCCTCAACCGCATCTTCCAATGTCCATGATAAAGACCGTTGACAGATTACAAGATTTCTCCTTTGGCACATGCTGTCTGCCCATTTTCCGCCAGAATGGGTCGATCCTTTTGCATTTGGCGGTCTTAACTCAATACATGTCTCCGTATCAGTAACGTTTCTAGGATATCCATCCTGCCAGTTAGTATATGTCAGTGGAGTGCCATCGTTCCATTTGAACTGCGCTGACTTGTTGTCGTATTTGCCTCCCAACCATATATTGTCCCAATTGTCGCGGGTATAATTTGCAAGGAATTCTTGCAGGTCATATTCTTTTACCATTACCAGGGAAGCCTTCGTGGTCGCGGTGTTTTCATTTTCACATATTGCTTTGGCATCCTCAAAGTTAGCTAGGTCATCGAAAGTCTTGATACATAGCTCGTCCTTATAAGTTGCCCATCCAGTTTCACAAGTCGCTGCTTCTATATTTTAAATTGTTTTTAAGGTTTATAGATTACTTATTAAATGGTTATTAAATATTACTTACAAAATAGTATCAAATTACCTGCGCTCGCAAAGAAGAGAGCTATCGTGAGTACCACAACACCAATTGGCTCCATTTTGAATAAGGGAATCTGATCGGCCGTTTGTGATTGAACTAATTTCTTCGTTGATTGCAGTTGCTTTTATACTTAAACGAGAATGCGAATGACGCAATTTCGAAGCTCGGTAAAATGATTTTGATGTTCATTGTGATTGATTGCTGACATAATTGTGGAAAATGTTAATGGAAAAACCATGCATTCTGCTCAAAGAAAATCTGTCGGCATATTTACGTCTGAACATAAATGCCTCAGGATGACTGATGACTATGAAACTTTAATTAATTAAAAACACCAGCCCAAACTAAATGTTTAGATTTGCTTGGCACATTTTACTAACATCACATAATCTCGCCGAAAATATCGCACCTGTTTCCCCTTTTGACACCCGAGCCGATAGTTGATAAAATGGTGATACCCAGTAAAATGATAATCGGTAAATATTATTTTATATAACAAATATGTCGAGCTGATGATACCGAAATCCCTGTGTGATGTGGCAGACGAACTATGAAGATTATGTGTTATTTGAATAATGAACAATGTGTGACATTTATAAATATCAACGGTATCAACAATTAGAAGTGTCCTCTTGAGACTAATGACAATCTGCTCAATTGATTAGAATCCTATGGCATAAAGAATTTTGGATCAGTTTATAGCTTGCAAGATTAACTTGTCACATTCACTGCACAAACATTTACTATTCATATACTTACATTATATGTTTAAGAATCTGTTTCCCATATTCTGATAAAAATAAACATCAACAGATAATGTTATACGCTGACAGGATTGAAAGGTTTTCTTTCTCGCTACATTAAGTTGATTTAATATCCATTGGTTTAAATTTTAAGAATACATTCCTGATAAGCTATCTTATTTGTTGACCAGTTGAAACCCATTCAAAATAGTGTTGTCTGCGATGACATCCATGCAAATAAGAGATTGATTTGGGTAAAAAATGGATTGAAATCTATATGGGGTATTTTGTAGATATTTTTATTGTCAAAATTTCAAGTATGATTGTTAGAATTAGCAATCCTCCGTCGTAGTATTTAGTCTGTGTCGACTATAAGTCACCCATTACAATATAACGTTATTATTATGCAGGTTATGGTTATGATTTACCTTACATCGTAATATTTTAATAAGTGATTAAATGGGATTATACCGCATGACGAATAAAAATCATGCATAAGACTTAGTAACTCATATTGAACGTCTTGATGATTTTACTGTAATAAAATTAACGAAAAGTTTATCATTTCTTGAAAATGTGAGACGATACCAAAAAATAAACTGACTATTACACAAATCCCAATTATATTTTATGTAAACTCATCTTCTAGTAACTACCCATACTATCTTCCTATGGAATTTTTTGTACAGGTTTACCTCAAAATTAAAAGCTGTACCACATCCTACAGGCATGGTAAGACACATTTCAATTTGTATGAAAGCAAATTTTCCAAAGCTAACATTATCATTGAAGTATATTAAAGATCCAACCTTTAGACTCTCATTTTTAAATTTTTTGACTTCACTATAGACAAAATTTGCCCAATGATCCCATTTGTCAGCTAGTCCACTTTCGCGGATTTTCAGTGCTGGTTGGCTGTCCACATTGGCCAGAATTGGGATGTTACGCTAATGTCTTCAGTGATGGTTTGGCATTTAACTTTGAAACGGATTTGCACCACAAGTTTTGCAAAACAACACTTCTAGTATATCCAGCCTTTGCAATTTCCATTAGACTTGAGTCCTTCAGCAACAACCTCTTTTTTGTTAGCAGAACAGATTTATTTTCATCATTAACTTCGCCGTCTTGAATAACATGAAAACTATTATTTAACAAACCTGTCATGTTACGGATTTGAAAGTAGATGGGTAATATTTTTCTGGTTGCAGGCTTGTTGTTCTACTGCTATTATGAGAACCTGTGTGAGATGACGTTATAGCCAGCATGCAGAATTTCTTTTAACTACTCGTTCGTCTTTTCTTACCATAAAATGAGAATTATATTTGTAATCCCGTTTCCATAAAACAGGCATAAAAACATACCAGAAATCCCTGCGGTATAATATGTATTATAACATACAAAATTATGTGGACTGAATTACACACACGTCGAACTATGTGATGTGGGTCTGCGCAGTTCCAATGCGGTCATTGGTCGTTAGATACATCTCCGAATGCTTTCATTCTAAGGTGTTCTATATGCCCAAACAATAGAAATATTGAATTGCCTGTATTGAAAAACAAGGGCACGAAACATGAATCTATGTTTTCGTCTCATTTCATTGACATACATCAAGTGATATATTTCATTGTTTGAAACTGAACCATCCGGTTGGAAGCCACTACGCGGCTCAATATAGGTAGATTTTGTTCTCAAAATTGGGAGATTATATGAGTACGAGGAGTTTCCATAATACTTATAAATTATTTTTTAAACTTTCAAATGACTTATTATGACATAAAATCCTAATCACAGGCATGTATTGGAATGCAGCTGCTGTCGTTCCCTGGACAGGAACCCAAAATTATGTAATCATGTGCTGTTAGTACTGGAAGGTGGTTTAATTATGATGAAAACAAGCCTATTATCTCCAAAGTAAGTAAAATTATCTTCAGTACAAAGTTAGGTATGGGATGTGTAAGATGTGCTGTGAGGCAGTCTTACTGCTAGAAATAAATGAGTGGTGCGAGGAAGACGAGAGAGTTGGTTTTAGTAAAACCGTTTTACTCTTGACTTTTTTCTGAGAGAGCAGAATTGGGAATGAGCGATGATCTTGAAAATGGTTTACATGACAGGTTGTATGAGCACAGTGAAGCTGTGCTCCAATAATTAACATAATGTAGAATAATAAGCATATTCTACAGGATGCTTTACATTTTTAATTCTCACACAAAAATTACAATCCAAAAGTGTAAACCATAAATGTCTGCCACATTGATCGCCACCACCACGATGATACATGTAAATGTTTTTTAAGGGAAATTCAGGTAAACAACACAATTTCATGCACTTAGCAAGTTGAAATTTATTTTAAAAATTACTTTCAAAATACTCATATTCAGAGAAGTAAATATTTCAGCTTTTGAATTTCATCAGGCTTTGCGATGTAACTTGGTGTATAATCTCTCAGCGTACACAACAACGCTGATTATCAGGGCATTCCCAAAATTCCCAAACTTCTCGCCAGCCTGAAGGGCAAGTTCCGCCGACACACTTTCCAGGATTCGCTGCACTTCCCATCTGTTCACAGGTAATGGCATCAACATACACTGTCGAAAAGAAACAATTCTCGCTTACAAATCGATATTTAAAAATAATAGCCATACTTTAATCAGATTTGTAACGGTATCAATTACCTATTCCAATATGGAAAATCAGGATAACGATGCAGACACTAAGCGCAGTCAGTTTGCTTATACACATATTGGAAAAAAATGCTTTATTCTCGATGAACAAAAGCACCAACTTGATCTCAAATTTCATTTGCGCGTTGTTTGATCCTAAATATTAATCCTAGTCGTGTTTGTATTGCGTGTCCGTTTTATACTAATCACAGCTAGTATACATTTAGTAAGGCGTGAATAGCGGGTTACGGAATGCTAGACTTTTAAGGAATGTTTCGGCGCACCAAAGATTTACAAACCCATACATGAAGGCATCAAAACACGAAAAAATACTGTTTGAAGGTCAAGTCATAATAACAAGCACATTATAGCAATATGAATGGTTGGTTTTAGTCAGATTAAACGTTGTAGCGTATCTATCGTTTTAACTTCACTGCAGTTCTGAGAATGTAACTTATAGGTTTCATATTAGATTTTAGCAGCCGGAACAAAATCATTAAAAATGGGTAAAGAAGAACGTAGTTAAAAATTGAAGTTAAGTTGTTTTTATGCATTTCACATCTGCGTGGTTATGAGAATGCAAAAAATTAAATGTCATTACGTAAAAAACAACATGTAACCTCATTTAAAACTTGCTAGTTTTAGCAACTCGTGCATGGAGACCAGATCTCATAAATATTCATTCCATGAAGCTCACAGCTATCACTCGGCAGATATGAAGCCCAAACTGTTATTGAAGAAAATTAATTGTTCTGGAAACGCCCACCAAAACAGACCCATTAAATCTGATTTAGATTTAAATAAAATGCGAATACTACGTCGTTCGTTATAGATCTACAAATAAGTATTTTCCTGATTGTACCTATTTATTAACCCATTAATTTGTATCCTCATGATTATTATTTTGAGATTTATCCCGAGATCTGTATTGGGTTTATTCGTCAAATTTAAAATAATAATAATTTGTCTAAGGTCTCTCAGACTGAGAAGGGCTAAGTAATTGATTTCCTGATTCTCCCACAAGTATCAATGGATTTGGATAGTTTTTATACGTGGCATAGGCCAACTTATGCTGATATAGTGTAGCGAGTTTCAAGAAACTCCGGTCTCAACTATAGGAGTTACGATGATTTTACCAAAACGAGCTGTCAGACAAATAGGGCTAAGTACAGTTTATGCGTATTTCTGTACAACAAAGTATATTGGTAAGTGTAAAAACATTTAGAAATTACCAATTTTATACTTTGTAATGCTGTCTTGGTGCGGATTTGTCGATCCTGTTTTATCAAGGTAGATATACTGTCGCTGGACAAGATGTCCCCGCATAAACTACTACGAAAATATGTGATGTTGACCAATCATACTGATGGCACTGAAACTCATCCATTTTGCCTAATTTTGCATTTTACGACCAATTTTCGATATACTGCACCTTTTAAAATAATTATATCACCTTTAGACATACCCCGTCCCATGCGATTGGCAGGGTCTCAAACCGAATTTCATACTAACTATAATCACCCAATCATATTCGAATTACAATTCTCATCTGTAATGTTATGTCGCAGCTAATCTAATAGTAAGTTAAAAAATCATAGAAATGCATGTAATAGGGTGTGTTAGGTATGTATAATTTGTAGCCATATGACAACATCCTTTATATAAAATAAAGTCAAATTTGATTATATTTATTAGATTATACTTTTTTGATTTGATTATACTTGGTAGGAGTTTTCCACCATTTAATGATCCACCTGTATATAATTTAAATTTCGATTTTTTATTACACTCTATCTTATAAATTATATTAAAAATAAATGCAAGAGGCATTCTTGTTTTTTTGTTCCTCAATTTTTTATATATTACCAGCATTTTTATATTCTGTACTAGATTTTAAGGTTTGAAAATTCTTCCGGCAAGATTTTATGAGACGATATGCATTTGCTTGAGTTCGAAGCTAACATTAGTAATTGATTTTAAATTTAAATAAATTTTCTTGTCAAAAATGGATATGCGGGCTTATTACAAAAAAATCTTTTAAGTTGAGAGAAAATTAATTTTTAACCGAAAAATAAATTGTATAAGCAACTGAACTGTAATACTCTTGTTTCATCCTCTTGTATCATTTCAAATATATTCCGACGAATGTTTGGTAAAGGAAAAAATGGTTTTGAGATATATATGTATCTCTTCATGGAAATAAGACAAATACTTAACTTTATTTTCTATTTTAGTTTTATATTTTCGATAATTTCCACCAACCAAAAGTGGAATTCATATGTATGTTTTCTATTGTATATCAGGTTAAAGCTTACTATGGATCGGTTTGATATAATTTCTATATACAGATCCAAGCGTATTGATTTTCAGTCCCTATCGACTCACAAAACCTAACAATTTAAGAGATGTAACGTATAATCTTATCATGTGATTTATTGATGATATATCATTATTGTTGTGCATAATATTAGAACCGCCCAAACCAACGATTGTTTATGCAAATGCTAAATGTCATGGTATGATGCTAGTTAATATAAAGGAAAGACAATTAGTAATAATAGAGTATAATGGTTCTTCTGGTGTGATTTCAAATGGAAAACTCTGTAATCGATAAACATTTATTATATTAGCTTGTGAACACTCACAAACGTAGCTTACGGTGTGGCATAAATTACAGCGCACACACTCAGCATCATTATACCGAATAACGTAACTTAATCATATGAAAACCATATGTGGAATTAAAACATTAATAAGTATTGTTTTATTGCATATGGACATATGAAAGTAATTATGGACAGAAGTATTATTTTAACATTATATTAATACGATCCGTCATCTTCATGATTTTGTTTTGCCAACATCATTGTACGTCCTAATTTTCAAAGACACGTGAAGCTAATTCAAAAGTATCTAGTTGTCAGCGTTATCAAAAATATTGTAATAAAACTTTTTGGGTGTGTCAACGTCAAAACCGCAGAACGATGATACAACGTTATAGGCCTTACAGCAGATAACCGTCGACGCCAAATTTTGAAAGAAATGCGTTTCATAATAACCATCCCATCATCATCCCTATGTCCACTATACATCCGCACAACCCGCTTTATCCAACCTGTCCTAATTAAATATAAGCTCATCTTGTACAGCTGGCAAATCAATAGTAATGTTGTTGAAATTACAATGTATATTAACATTGTAATCATGGACATTACCCAATAAACTAATATAGGGAATGCTTTCCATCCCATAATAAATACCCACGAACCAATCACAGCCATAATAAAACCTAACCCCATTAATGCCGCAGCAATATTCCTAATCGGTTCCACTCCAAGTTGAGCTAGTATCAGAAGCCAAGTGTAAACATCAAGGGAATCCTTTCCTGGCTTCATACTGGTTATTCGTTTTAGCATCACTTCTCCAATAGCGAAGGTAGATATTCCAATTAGAAATACAATTGTCATTGTAAATATGAGCCGCCTTAACTGATGCCCACTGTGCAAGTAGCAATCTGATACCAATTTGTATCAATAGAAAAATTTGGTTTGGCGGTGGATTTAGTGCTTTTATAAAATAGAAGCACGGATCCGTATTTTTGAATACCAAAATTGAGGAAAATGTGATCCCAGAAATAAACAGAATGCCGACAACCCCGCAAAGAAGTAAACCAATTATGTCAACTGTTGGATCCAACGCAAGTAGCTTGATGAATTCTATGGAAATAAATAATGATTTTAGTTGATTGAAGCAATTTTATTAATTATGCTGAAACTACCTCTTAAAATTAGCTTCATGGTTGATTTATTAGTAGCGTATCCTTTCCTTCGATTATCCTTTCGAATTTTTCCATCAAGTAACCACATTTTGTTTCCAGCTGTGATCCTTGGTAATATACAACTACATTTTGAAATGCAGCGAGCATAACAAAACACAAAATTTCAATGTATAATAGGAATTTGTAGAAATCAAGAAAATCTGATTTGTAGAGAAAATAATTGAAGATAACATAGACTGTGAAGAAGATTTTTAACAATATTACTAAATTTCCGATAACAAATGGATACAGTTTTCGAAGATTTGTGCATACAGTGTAAGTTTCTTGATTAACGTCCATGGAAACTACATGGCGGTAGAAAATTTTTGAGTACAGCTTTTCGATTAATTCAATAGCTTTCCAGATAAGTGGTGTGGCCATATTTAAAAACGGTATACACGTTTAAATGGAATAAGAATTGGGTATTGTGGCAACTTTGTCAGCAACGTTAGTTCGACTGACCAGAAAATAGCAGCAAGAGTTGCCAGAAAATTGGTTCTGATATTTGAGGAAAACTACTACGAAATTGGACATATGTATATATGGTTATGTATCTAATATTTCAAGCAGATGAATATTATACATTAGGAGTTAATAGTCATATATATAATATTAGGATTTAAAAGTAAAATGAAAAAATTTATATAAAACTATTGCCTAACACAAAAAAGCCTAATTACCATATTATGTATAATCTCTCTATAATAAGTTTATTTAAAAATGTTGAAATAAAATGGAAATATTTTCCTCTAATCATGGATTTCAAATGGCCGGTTTTCTGTGAGAAAAAAATGACTTGGCTTTAATTAGCGGACTTAATTAGTTATCAACTTAAACAACAAGAGAATGCGTTTTGGTTGCAACAAAGTAAATTCTAATATGAACTAATGTAAATACAAGGTGGAAGGAATGCCCTTTTCCCGGGAAGTATTATTGTTTAGCAGGAAATTAAATTAAAAGTTAATTAAGGTTACAAATTTACAAAGCATATCATAGTTGGGCCTGTTTACATCTACCAAACATGTGTGCCAAATATTTACATCCAATGCTACATACATTTTAAGTATATGTCAAACTAATTTTGCAAAAGAATAGTATTCAGTTTTGGATTCTACGAATAAAACTTAATTTTATCAAACAAATTTATTTGTACAACACAATGTTAATCTGTGATTAAGAGTTGTAACAAATGGATGACTTATTAAATACATAATCTCACACAAATAACATAATCCAGAATTATTGAAATTTACCATAAAATAGCACCTTCCGCAACCAAAGCATTATTTTCTGTTTGTTCATTTTATTAATGGCTTTTGTAGTGCTGAAACGCCTTTCTAAACAAAGACTAAAATAAAGCATACCAACTGCGCATAAACATTTACTATTGTCAAGTTTAGGTGTTTACCATTCTGATGCTGATGAACTACAAACGTCATCTGATCCAGTTAATAAAATGCCTTTTCACGTTCAATGAAGATAATGACTGATTATACCATGTGTAAATATATGCATACCAATCTCTAAAAATCAGTTAACTTATAAACTGTGGCGTTTGTAATATGCAACATGAAACTACCAATGCGAGGAGCAGAACTGATATCTCAAGTGCACACAGATAGACAACCATGATTTTAATTTAATCCCTCGCACGGCCTCTGTACTATTACCAATAAATCAAACATAATATACTACACATTCTAAGGCTCAAGACATTATTGAACTCCAAGGCTGGCAATGTTAGCTGAAAAAATCAGATAATGCAACTGACTATTACTGTATGAGAGTTAAAAATTCATAACAGAATTGAATGTCGTACCTTGGACACATCGTCATCATTAAGCTGATACATATGGATTCCAGGAATCAGTTTCTTCGTTAGAATGGATTACTTAAATTTGAAAGCATTCTGCACAGAGTATCGCTTTGAATTTATATTATTTTAAACGGAAGTCATTACGACAACCCTTTATTGGCAAAAGGTAAACACATAACCGATAGTAAAAATTATTTTTGCATTTTTGGATTGTTTGGCTTACCTCGTAAACTCAAATCAGGAAAAATTAACCAGAATGAATGGCAAGGGTGTAAATGAAATGATCTGACAATACCAATGTACTAAGACCGTTACGTAATAGGAACAAATAAATGAGCATATTTTTATTTGAAATTCGTCACTGTACAAATGTTCATAAGAATGATACTGGTTAGAATTAAGTTGAAGTGGGGTTAGATTACCTAATACGTTGGAAATTTATGTTTCTAGCCAGTAAAAAGGAAGGCGTGGCGTAATATGAAATCTGACATTGATCCGGTGATGACTAAACGGGAGTAGCAGGCAGACAATATAAGTTAATTTTTACGAGATTCAATCAGTTAAAGTTTGCTCTGCTCTCGTTTAGCATCGCTACAAATTACAATATTTTATTTAAAATAAAACTCTTATGTTCTATTCTCACTTTCAGTAAAACCTGATTTAATTATTTTGGAACCAAAAAAGTTTGTTATTATTTTAAATTTAAAAACACACTCAAATAAAAATGGAGAGTTTGGTATGGCGTTCATGGGCAAAAGTTATTGCTATTCTTGAAATAGTAAGTTACCATCATACTAAATAGGTTTTTTAATAGAAGTAATTTATTTTTAAGAAAACGAATTAGTCCAACTTGTATACTCTTTAACTTTCAGATTTACCTAACCCTTGAAATTCTGGCGGTTGTTCTTATTGCATTATTTTTTGCGGGTGTCTTCGCAGTAGCAGCTAATAATCCGAATGAAACTATCAAAGTGGACGATTTGGGTAAATGATGCTTGCCTTAAAATCACAACCTATAAACCATCAAAAATATTTTCACCATTTTAAAAATAAAACATAACATGTTTACCTATTCACAGCAAATGCCAAGGTCGCCATTTGGATTATTGTGGTTGTCTGTGTTTTGGGTGTAATTGTTATTGCCGTCGAAATGTTTGCCGCTGTAAAACTACTCCATGCTTCTCAACAGGTAATATTTTATTTTATTATAGTTTTAATGAAACAATTTATTTTGCTCAATATAACCAAATTTCTTTCATACAATTTATAGGGAAAGGATGCTAGGGTAGCCGCAAGCAATGCTAGACTCTGGAGGAACATTACGATTATTTGTGTGATATTATCTTTGATTGGATACACAGTCGCTTTCTCCATTATATCATTGGTAATTACCATTGTTTGGCGTGCAATTTCTTTCTTTGTGGTTATCAGTTTC
>JAHZMV010002743.1:0-12967 GCA_027743765.1 Coecobrya sp. COE2 | reverse complement strand
GTCAATCGTCATATTACGCTGTATCATTTCTTTAGAGTGCTTCATCATACTCATTATTTATATGGAACAACTTGTAATGGGGTGGATAATATTGTCTGTTTTTATAGTAATAATAATATAATGAATATGCAATCATAAATAAGTTTTCATTCATTATCATCAGTACAGTGTACAAAGAGTTACAGTGCAACTGTGATCTCATCAAGACTGTGACATGCCATCGCCAAGCTAAGTAAATGAAAAATCATGTCATGAAAAGTTTTCTAGTCCAAACAAGCTCCTCTAAAGTCCAACTCAGTTTCCGTCCTACAATCGCAATACATAAAAGTATACCGTCTAACCTCACATAGCCAAAGGCCAAAAGTCTAACTAGCACTATGTCTACCGACTTTTATTACTTCCCCCAAAACTGCTTCTAGCGCCGACACATCACGTTGATTCATTATTTCATGTGAACTAAAAAGCTTCGGTTCCTTTGCAGAATACTCATTTTATTGGAGTGGTGGTAAGTATACTGACATCCTCAGAATGTTACACTTCACCACTTCACTATGTACATGCCTAAAATATTATTTTCTACCTTTTCACTTAGCTTTCTCCATTCATACAATTGATCTTTATATTTCCCCTCAAATGTTAGCTTTAGCTTGAATATAGAAACCAAATTGGAAAACAGTTTCACAAAATTACAATGAGCAGTATCTACTCCTGATACTAAACTAACTGCTGTTTTTCTCCCATCAGCAAAGTTATTTAAAATTTGCTTGAATTTATTTAATTATATCAAGTTTAGGCATTGGGTGACATTGTAAGCAATAATGAATATGCATTAAGACATGAAGTCGAGAAAATCTTTGCGCTACACGAGCAAAAATTTCAACGTGTAGGTCTGGTCTGTCTCGACTTCTTATCTCACAAGTTAGATTCACAGTTTTGAATTCGAAGGTTGACTAGCATAAGTGTCACTTTTTATCTACGTAAATCTCATGTGGACCGATGGAGCGAAAGAAACGATAATAGTATGTATGTACTTACATGCATTCAATATGTTCAGAACGTAATTTATTTATACCAATGGGCATAACATAATATATTAAAAGTGCTGTACCACGCAGAAGGAGAACGAAGTCAGCAAAACAATACTTTTTGATATAAGCCTTTCATTCCTCCTTAACATTTCGACTACCAACGATAACAAACTAGATATTATGCCAAGAGTAAAAGTAAGTTTAATCGGAGCCATAAAACAAATAGAAATCTTGACAATTCAAGCATTTCATTTGATTTAGTAGACACCCATTTTATTTTCGACAAGAGATACATGATGTGTATATGCAACGTGAGGAGATTTATAAAGATAAAAATTGTTTCAACGATTGAAGATGGAACATTTTCGAATTTGCTTAAAATGCATTCCCATAAATATGTGGTAAAAAATGTGTATGCCTTTTTGGCTTTTTGTTGGATTACTTTTACTTCTACTTTCACTTCCTGTTTTTCACGTTTTTGTCATTTTGACATTTTGTGACAAAAATTCAGAAATTGTAGTTATATACGTTCTCCAGTTATTGTATTTTTGTATCATCCAAACTCAAGGCAAATCCCATTTCGACTAAACATTTGATGGAAACCAGTAAATTTTTGACACTGTTATATACAAGTAATTTACAAATGATGAGATGAGAAACATTTTTGTTATTATTAAAATTGCTTACGTTTTCTATCCCACGGAAAATGGCACACCCAAGAATAAAGTAGAGGATAGCGTAAGTAATTCCAGGAAGAAATGAAATGAATCCTACTTCCTGTTAAACAAAATGGGAAATATACCAATTAATATATTTAGTTTTTAATACTTACAATCAACTACTGTAAATTTGCTGACTACTGACTACCATCGGATTCACAGCAGTTGGCTTTAGAGTGATTGTCAATACGGGTGAATAAATATATATTTAATCATATACATAATTATTACATGAAAGATAACTGTTGACTCGTCAATCTTCTTTTACGTATCAATGATCATTAGAAAATGCTTTAAGCTCTACTTACCCCATTATCGTGTAGGAAAGTGAAAACGGCCGGGAAAATGATGAACTTCAATAGATGTTGAAGTCCATAATACTGTCAAGTGTAAAAACAGAATAATTCAAATGTAGTAACAAAATCATCAACTCTGCACAATAAAATGAATATCTTACACTATTACATATATCACAAGTACAATTAATTGTATATCTGATTACTATAACTTTCACCTTATTTTCTCCGTACACAATTATATGGAGGCCGATGTATGAATGAGCTGCAGAATTTCAACTTGGTTCGCAATATTCTTTGTAGCATAATGGATTATTTGAGTTTGAAAGATGTACTTGATATGCTTTGATATACCCGATATGATACATATGATATGGATATTATTATACGTATAGTTGTAAACGTCTAAAGAACAAAGATGTTGAATGGCTGGGGAGGAAATTACTTGTACAAAAACCGGTATCGGCACTCCTCTCAAAAAAGAAGGAAAAACCGCAAATGCTTTCATGACGTAAATCGCTTATTGTTAAGTGGTTCATAGTTTTTCATTCATGTTATCCATTTGAGGGTAGATGATGGATGTCCATAGCATGGACGGTCCATTTGTATTGTTCCATTCTATATTTTATTGCTTTTTGTGCACTTCCTGGAAACCGTACTTGAGTTCCAACACATTAGGGAAGCTCGGACTACCATATTATTATCTCATAAGTTTTTTAGTCTGCTGTAAAATAGGGATGAACATTTATATGCTTATATACTATGTATGGTAGACAATTATGTACATTACTATAGTCTACATATATTTTTCAACAAATTATGCTGAGCTATCTTTGGTCTTTTACATTTTTTTCAGAATGGTGATTTCTATTATTCACGTTAGGCAACCATCTTCCGGTCTATAGATGCTTTTGCTTACTTTGCAAAATGTCGGTACTAAAATGATAAGTAACTGTAAAAATGATCGAAATGCGTGCCAACGCCAATTCCCAACTGTTAAACTTTTCATAATAATTCACCTTTACAGAAAAAAGTATAGCTGGCACATTAGCTTAACCCACGACACTGCCAAAAGTGACATTGCCGTAATTCAATATAAATGCGTGCGATATAAGTGCGCAAAGTTAAGGCGAAACATTTAGTACTCAAAATGTATTATTGAGATATTCTTTTCTTAATTGGAATTTTCTACAAAACGGTTTTTTGAAACAAAGGTTTTAACAGAATGGTAACATTTGAGTTTTAAGTTATATGACATGTACAACAATGATTTCCTCTTCCAGATAATGAAAAAATTTCAAAATGTTACTTGTATGCGCAAATTCTATACCTTATTAGTCTGGTTTCTTCCTATTGCATGCACCTACACACATACATTATTATCAATAACTGAGGTGCAGCAGATATATACTAGTAGTAGTAATGGTAGTTGAAACTAATGTATTTACTTTAGTATTGCTATTGCGGATTGCACTTTTATACTGACAGAAGATTGGCATTGACATGTGTATTAGATGAGTCACCTGCTGGAAAAGTCAAGTCGAAAAGAAGTGACTGGTGACTGAATCGACTAGAACATAAAAAGTAAATCGTGTCTAGTACCTAGCAAATGATACACACGTGTCTACGTACACACATTCTACCAAGCAATACCTAGTTTTTGTCGCGGTATGATTCTATGGAACTGTTTGTGTATACAATGATTATAACATTTACTACTGAAATTTTCTTCAAATGAAAATTCTATTTCCAAAAGCAAAAATACTATTCGTGGATAGGGAGAAAGTTTCGTACATCGATGATCTTAACATTCTCTTATACCAAAATCTTTAAAATGCAAAAAATATCAATGCGTTCATTAAAGTTTGTGATAATTAAAATGTTACCGGAAATGTGTATACTTACAATATGAATGCTGGCGACAAAGAATGCCGCACCTCTCAATGTGCTGAAACAGCAGCAACCCATCCTTCCTCACAAGACACTGCGATCAAGTGAGCAAATTTGCCACTAGACGTGCGCGGTCCAAAGCGTTCCCGACTCTGTCAGCAGAGAACGGTCATCGGTCAGGATTGCCGACGTTGATCCTTTCGCAGTGAATACAATTTCACGGGATGAGGGTGCTCCTGAAGAGCTGACGGAATCGTCGATGTACAAAGAAGAATTTTCTGACAAATTGTTCGGCTGAGCCTGCCTTATGTATTATTCTCTTTGATGATTATTTTAATAATATGATGAACACAGAGGAATGATGGCAATAATAATAATAATAATATAACCGAAGAATTGAACCGTCGAGATGGTCGGCTTCAAGGAACTACTACACTTGTAGTTTCATAATGTAGTGGGTGAATAATGACGTATGGCGTTCCTGTCGGAGGATCTTGATGGTAGAGAACGTCAAAAGACACGTTTTATCCTTACTGACGACCAAGAAAGATGAAAAGTACAAAAGGGATTTTGCTTTCTGTCTTCTGCAAAATTGGTTTACTTTAATACTGCGGCTTGCTGTTGGTGAAACTGTGTGGTCTTGTAAAGTGTGTATCAAACGACTCGAACAAATTGTTACTTGATACGTGAAAGTGAATATAGGAGTAGTAGTAGTAGTCGAGGTAGGCCTGCTGCTCACTTTTCACTTTCATCGTTTGTACAACCAAAAAGTGTCTGAAAATCTCAAAGACGTAATGTTAGTATTCTGTAACAAATAGAAAGTAACATTGGCCCTTCTTCCCTTTTCAACAAGCCTTTTTCTAGTTATGCTGGTGGAAGTAGTATTAGTCTCTCTGACATAATGATACTAATATCACTTATATTCCACTTAAGTGTAATTTGACCTTGGCACAATAATACAATTCAGCTTAAGTTTCGCAAGAAGTATGTAGTCCTGTTACTAGTTTACAAGTAAACGTAATAATAGTAGTGGTATGAAAAATGTACTTTCAACTTTATTACTACTATCACTACGATAGGGTAGCCTATATATCATAGCAGTACGAGTGGTAGTTATATTATTTATATAAACTCTAAACTTTACACGAGAAAAACTAACTTTCACTTAATTAATGAAGGACCAGCCTTCTCTTTTCTGTATTTACTAAATGAGCAACAAATTAGTACAACTTGTGGTACTTAACACTAAAACATAAACATGGCCTACTGCCGCATCGCGTTACAGACCATAGTATACTTAATAGCAATGCCAATATTGCTGGAGGGTCGCTTTTATTCTCTGCATCCAACAAAGCCTTAAACCTTTTTCTTAAGTATACATAAATGGGAGTGTGGCGAATTAAGTTTTTAATTAAGTTATGTTCTCGCAGCAGGAATGTCTTTCCCTTCCTCCCCGGAGCTACCCAATTTCATATCAGGATTGTGTGAATGGCATTTACAGCCACTACAAATTATTTCAGATTCACATAATATAGCTGCCTACACTTTATTTTTCATCACTACCCGTCCTTC
This sequence comes from Coecobrya sp. COE2, assembly GCA_027743765.1. Taxonomy (NCBI): domain Eukaryota; kingdom Metazoa; phylum Arthropoda; class Collembola; order Entomobryomorpha; family Entomobryidae; genus Coecobrya; species Coecobrya sp. COE2. The sequence goes on along the minus strand of JAHZMV010002743.1, from coordinate 7,462 downwards.
CTATGCTTCCTCGTTCTCATGAAGTTAAATCTTCCAAATCAAAATATCCTAATGGAATCAAATGTAGTGTAATAATAACCCATAACCCCATGAAATCACTTTGTGCAAGTGAAATATGTATGGAAAGGGCAGAGCAAGTCCCGTGAGAACAACAAACGATGATCAGAAAGTGAACAAAAATAGAGTCACAGGCAGCAGCAGTTCGTGCACCTGTGTCATTCTAAGCATGTACACACTCAACACAAGGACACAAAGTAACTGAAACGAGATAAAGATAATTGGATACTTAAACTTGCCACAAATCGTTCTCCGTTCAGCTTTCACTCCTGGGTTTATGATGATGATGGTGTGGTGACATTATTGACTGCACACAGACTCAACTGATTTTTGCGGGACACAGTAAACGACAAAAATTCGAGAACCTTTCACCCTTCCCCTTCTGTTTCTTTAAATGTCACTCCGGTTAGTTCACACAGCGGTTGATGGTATAAAGTACAACAATAAAATGTAGGGAAGGGGGTTATAATTATCAACAATTACAATTTCGCGTAAATAAACACGGGAAAAGGAAGCTTATAACAATAATGATAATAACGTACAGAAGATTGGAGAGATGCATATACACACACGCTAAAGCAGAGATGACAAAGTTGCAAACTTTTTTCACGATAAACAATGAGCAGGGTTTCGGTCAACAAGAACGATTTTCCGAAAATTAGATAATAATAATATTGCCGTTTCCTTTTGTCTTGGCTTCCTTTAGCTCAGGCTATATATCCACAGAAAACTCAAAGTCATTTCCAGCTTTTATTGCTCCTTTTATTGTTTTCCTTTCTTCATTCATTCATTTTCATATCTTATCTGTGACTCTTCCCAACAACCAAGCAAAAAACATCAATTCACTTCGTCGTTGGCAGCTACCCCGGTTCTTCTCAACATTCCACGCTGACTCATAAAACTCCCATTTATGTACGTATTATAAATCCTTTCAGCCAGCTTTAGCTTCTATTCTGGTCTTCGCAAGCCATATTACACCACATCAAATTGCTTTCCTTTTCTGTCTATGTCACAACTCGTCTAGATGTAGCACTGACTGTGCTCACTCAGTCATGACGACGACACAGAAAGCACATGCACACACGAGTATTATTTTTGTTGCATTGTTCATTGTTTCCGGTTCCCATAGTCTTTTCACTTTCAAACTATTTCTTCACATAGGCTGAGGTAATAGCAGCAGTTCCAGGAAAAAAGAAAAACTGGATTTTAATTTCTATGTTTCTCTCCCTTTCTCTGCAAGGCTATATCGTTATTGATTTTAAGTGTAATGTATTCTTGTATTCGTGATCATCATCATGTACTTCCAGAAAATGGGTGCACTTTACCGAGCAGTGTCAGATTTATTTTCTTTGTATAGAAAAGGAAAGATCGCAACAGGAGTATAAAAAGAAAGTGTTTCTACATATATGAGCGTCCCAGTCACCAACTTTACATCAAAAAGGGAACGAAACAATAAAAATACTAATTTAATGTTTACTTTTGATGGTAATTCAAAATGGATTTTTACATAGGCGTTTTTCTTTCAAACGTACACATATATATCCTGTTTTTGTCTCCTTTGGAGAAAGGGTAATAATAATAAAACTTTCGGGCTGATTTTTTTCTTATTTTTACTTCTACATATGAATTGTACAGTTCCCTCAGTCTACATGGATATTATACAAATTAGACATTAGTCTTTGTGCTGTATATATAGTATGGTTGGTGTAGCATGCATCTGGAGTTGGATGGTAATATTAATTTATGAAAGAGTCTTTATTAAATTAGTTACGCAAAAAGTCTCTGCTTCTACTTTTGGTTTTGCTTTCTTCCTTAGTTATGTTACTACTCCCTGTTGTGGTGATACTTTTTCATTCAAAAGCAAAAAAATATACGTTTAGGAACATGTTGATGTTACAGTGATGGGAAATAGTAGTAGTAGATGGGGTACATATATACATGTATGTATACTAGTAAATGGCGACAGCAGCAGCATCACTGTATAGGAATAGCATCAGTATAGTAGAGTCAAATATTGTTTGCATTCTTTTTGCAACACACACTCAGTCAGCCAGTGTACCACTAGTTCGAAATCACCAATAACGTCTAAAAAGTTTGCCCATTCCACAAGACTTCCCTTGTTTGTTGGCACTGGCGGAGAGAAGGAAATAGAGAGAGAGAGAAGACTAAAGTAGAAAAAGAGAAAAAACTTTCATCACTTGAGTTGATCCTCCTTATTCCTCCTCCACTTCTTCTACTGGTGCTGGTATTAAAAGTAGTATTTCTCTCTTTCTCTTTTAATAGGGCACTATATACTAGAATGATATAGTTGTAGCTGTAGCTATCGCCGCTAATAATGTACCAATATACATTTTATTATTATTACAAGCTTGTACAGTTGAATACATTAAAATGTAGGAAATTTGTAAGCCAGCCAAAAAGTAGGAAGGAAAAGGGCACCCAACATCAACATTCTACAACCACACACTATCATATCCATCCACAATATCCAACACATTTCCCAATTTTCCTGTACTACTCATCCAAAAAACTTGAGCCCTACAAAAAATGTGGGCAATGCGCTGGATATTATATATCAATGTTAGTTAAAACTTTAGTGACTGGCAACTTGAGAAATATTATGCATGGGGTGTAATGTGATCTATGATCCTATATACTAATATGTATTAAAACACTATATATTTACTTTTAGGATGAGGGAAAGCACTCTTGGGATGAAATGAAGGAAATACAAAAAATATCTGGGACGCAAGAGGAAAGCGGAGGTCTCTTCAAACTTGAATTCTTAAGGCTTAACATATTCTACTGTTACATATTTGAATACCTACATACATACATCTTACTACTGTCTTCTGATAAAAAAAGGTAAATTCCAGTCACGTCCATCTCTCTCTTCCCTTCCGCTGCCAATATATACTTGTATTTCTTCGTGTTGAAAAATGGCAGAAAGTTGGAAGCTTATTAACTTCGCCAACTTGGCTCACTTGGCTGATTGAGTGGCTAAAGTGGGTAACAAAGTATATGTGAGTGTGTATGTGCAGTGATGATAGAAACAGAAGTGGTAGGTGGTTGGCTGGATGAAATAAGCCTGTAAGTAATCTATATATCTAGAATAAGGTAGCACAGCGAACAAAAGTCCTCCGGATAGCGGACATAAGTTTAGAACTCTTAATAGGAGAAGTTGTGCACAGAAGTATTACTTTCCTTGTTATGAGTACTTCTTTCATTATTTCCCATTCTCATCAATGCTTTAACTAATCGGATGTAGACATTTCCCTCAACTACAATAGCTTCGCAAACATTGTATATATATCTCTCTATCAACTATTTCGCACTCTTCTCTGTTAAAGTTCCTATTGGCAATAATGGTTTTAATTTAGGTACATATTAAAGATTAAAAGAGATCCTTTACTTGTCATTTAGGTTTTTATTATTTTAATTAACAGTTTCATTTAATTATTTTTGTGGTATTTACTTAATCTTGTAAACAACGTGAGTAATTTTTCAAATGGAACATGAAACGGTCCAAATGAGTAAGAAAATTATATGTCTTTCTCCTGTCTACTACAATAAGAAACACAAACAAACAAAACTCCAGAAAATGACAACATCAATATTTTATCGTAATTTAATACGATATGATGGGCTTCTGCTCGATTTTTATACAATGTGAATATATATGGGTTTACCCATTTGCTTTGCTCTGTAATTTACTTGGCCTATTGCAAATCTAAACACAGATGCCCTTTCGATGATCAGTTTGGGTTTTCTTTTCGACTTTCTCTAAAACTCTTAGGACGAAAGAGATCAAAGTTTTCCTGGATTCTCCCTACCTTAAGCATTACATGCAGAAAGCGTGGTAAAAGGGTAGGAAAACATATTTGAAGGTGGAGACGACTTAACCTGTGTGTTTGTTTTCTACAAAGTTATGTATGCAGGTGTACACCAACCAAAAAAGTACTCGACAATTACTTTCACTAACGTGGTATAGATTCGATAACAAAACAGAATAGTTTATCCGTCTGGCTTCTTTATAAGCTTTACTTACGTTGTTTTAAAATTGACCGAGTTTCAATCACTCACTGTAATACTTTCTCTTCTTCCCTCACAAGAGAAACGGTTGAACTTTTTCATTGACTTTGAACGGTTCCTGTCCTGCTTTCTCTTTACTCTATTATTTTTTGTATACTTTCTCTACATTATCTTCTTAACTCTTGTGAGTGTCCCACTAAACTTGTAGCTGAAATTCTCAAAGGAACTCAGCACACCAAATAACTGGCAACAACAACAACATCAAAGTCAAAATGCTTCACAGTTGAACTGCTAACTTTTTTCTTGTTAAAACGTTGGGGTCCTTACGTACGTGCCTTTGATCCTTATGGATGTGTTCTTCGTCAGCCACTTTTGTGTCTGCCGAATTCTCAAATCAAATAAGTTGGATGTGATGCATCAGCTTTCACTCTAATTCCTTAAAGTAGAACAGCCTGACATTCATCAGATCCCATCAGGTTGGTCTAACAGTCTCTTCTTCCTTTGAATGATTGAAACTGTGCGAATGCAATATTATTATTACGTTCATAGTATTGCATCAGTTAAAGTGACAATGGGGTGCAATCAAAGGTTAAATGAAAATGGGCCGTGCCATATTCATTTACAGCTTTTAGACATGGAAGATTTGGTAGCACCACTTAGAATCTTGAATCGTAAGTACTTTCATACTTTCCTATTTCCGTAATTGCTTCTGTAAATTGCTAATATAGCACCTTGATGCATGAGTGTAATTTCATTGTAGGGAACGAATGAGAATTTAAAAAATAACAGTAAAAAGGCAGTTGTACATTTTCACAGTAATCACGACATGCTATTTTTGGAACAAATGATGTCACATTGTATGAAGTAATTAGATTTGGTGGTTGGTTGATGTTGAAGCAACAGCAGTTTCCCGAAGTAAATGGAAAATTTGAATATATGGCATTATATAGAAGTGGTAGTTCCTTCGCTGTCGGTCGTGTTGTTTGGGTGGAGAAGAAGTCGGAAAAGAAACAGCAGCAGCCTGTAATAACATTACACAAAAATGGTAATTGCATGAGAAATGAGGGAGCAAAAGCAAAGAGTAGATTTGTTTATGTCATTTCCAACATTTTATTCGCATATGGATGACGTGGCGTAATATGCTTTCTTACATCACTACTCTTTCTGTTATTTATTTTGTATATTTAACTCTTATTATTTTTACAGCATAAATATTTAGATCCACTTTCACATCATGTAAGTATGTATGCATTTGTATAAAAAGCCATTTGGGGTGTGACTTGTTATTACACCTTAGAGCTATTTTGTTTTCTGTTACTGGTAGGTAATATTATTATAGTACAATGTTTGTTAGAATGAGTAAAGCGAGGGAGAAAGATAGTAATCCTACAAAATACCGATGTCAACTAGGCGACTACCACTGACTGACTGCTGACTTTGTTGAGAAAAAGCCACAGGAAGGAAGGAGAATCACGATGAGCTGCAACTCTAGTGAAAGGCTTGTTCTTATGAATGGAAACTGTTCAGCTTCAGCTCCTCAGAAAATCGGCTTTTTGGTAATATATGGCTGGTCTGGTGACATGAGCAATAGATTTTGAATACACACTATAATTCATGCGTTCTCTATTATTTCACTGGGACCATGTACAGATTACCATACAAGCCGGCAAGCATTCGGTATATAATTTTGGATCGAATTCTGCGAGCGGACAAACAAAATTAAAATCTAGGGAAAAGGAACCTAGGCATAGAGTTAGTTAAATGAATTAAAGTGAAGGAGGACATTGTGGAGTAGAAATTTGAGAATCTGAAACGAAGGAATCACAATTTAAAGTGTAGCAATGGCAGTCCTGATGGTAGGAACGGAACGAGTGCACAGAGAGCATTACTTACAACTTTCTGCCACTTTATATAAAATGATGTATTTTATGGATACATGCGGATCCACACTTTTTTTCTTCCTACTTCTATTCCTGCCACTACTCCTGTTTTAAATGGAGAAAGTAATTTGGAACAGCCGCCGCCATTTATTCAGCCACGTTGGATAAATGAATCCCCATTATCATGGTAAAGGGTATTTTCTCGCCCTCTCTCGTACTTCTTTTCGTTTGAGTTTGTTGTATTAGTACAACAGGAGTAAGTAGATGAGACTTTGGAGAGGTTTGTACCTATTTATATGTGTCCTTTTTTCCGACTTTCGTATATTCCAGTCGCTCTGTGATGATGATGGTAGCAAGCAACGACAACCGTGCTGCAATTTTTGCTAAAAGTTATCCTCCTTTTCCTTTTCTATAACACATATGTAATATAGTGTATGAGGGAATCGCTTCCCAAATATGCCTAAGTAAACTATAGACATGAGTTGACGAAAGAACTGGAAAACGAATGAGCGGGCGCTGTAAAAAAATAAGGAAAAGTATAAAGTAGAGGTAAATTCAGCCGATGGTTGGGGATTAAAATCCAGGCAACGGCAGAAAGTGCTTTTTTCCTATGCTTTTTTCTATTTTGCGTTTCAAAGATGTGTCTACGTAACTATGTATCACCAGCTGAAATCAAGCTTTTTGTTGGTTGTTTTATTTTTACGGAGTTCCTCCATTTCTCGTTCAGTCAGACTCAGATGTAGTCAGTGAGTAGGATGGAGTGATGAATACATGCATGGAGTTTCTGTGAAACCTTTCTCTCTCCCGTCTTCATGTTACATTTATCCAAATTGATGCGCGAAATCTACTAACATACCTTCTTTCTCATACACCCTAGTTTTAAACCTTTTGTAGTAGTCCGTCAATACTCCTGTTTTTCTTCTTTATTATCAAGGCATTAGATGCATTAGTAGAGATGAATCTCATATGGAGGAGTAAGGGAAATGCTGAGATGTGTACCCAATGTGCCACTTTTTTCTGGCCGAAGCAAATGATGTTGAATGTGCAAAAGTTCAGGTTTAAATAAATCCTGAGCGATATTTCAGGCTTTAGATTCTCGAAAGATCTGCCCTTTCCAAGTTCTTTTTCTTTTGGGAAATGAGTAAATATTAATGGTATTTCATACATCAACATTGGAGCTGCATATAATTTATTCAATAATACACCCAAATATTTTATTAGTTTAGTTACTGTTTTTGCTTTAAAATGGATTTAATAATCAGTTATATGGATAGTGTAGAGTATTTGGATAATACATACATGATGAACATTTAACAAAATCCAAACATCATGTATGTATTATCTAAATACACTACAGATAGGTTTATGCATTATACTGACTATTATTACTTCAAGTACAATTCAAAAATCAAATAGTTGTAGTTGTGCGTAGCAATATTTTAAAATTAACCTTTAACGGTCATTAATGTTTCATTTTGTTTAATAATTTGTAA
>JAHZMV010002742.1:0-10730 GCA_027743765.1 Coecobrya sp. COE2 | reverse complement strand
TTTTTTACTTCCTTCCTTACTTCCTTGCATGTTCCAAGTTTGCAATATGATAGGAATCTGTTGTGTAGCCGCATGGCTGAATAACATCGATGGGAGAAAATTGAAAATGCCTTTCCTACTTCAGCATAAATAATCAGTTGCCTTATCAAGAAAAAATGGTTAAACTAAAATTATGGAGAATGCGTGGATGAGAGTAAAAACCTCATATAAATGAAAGGATAAATGAAAAGTTCGCAAAATATCAAAGAGAAATCGTGCAAATATGTCTGATAATTTCTGTCAACGTTATTGAATGTGTAATATCCACCTTCGCATGTCAAGTTGTCAGTGTTCCGTGAATCAGCACTCTGTACCAGACATCCTCTTCTTGCAAACAATTTGCATATAATTATATTGTATAACGAGCTTTAATGTAGTGCCTGGCGAAGTTACTTTTAATGCGTAAATCCATTACAATTTGTGTACTAAACATCAAATTTGAAGTGAGTATTCTTAAGAGAATAATAATATGCATTGCTTTGGTAGATGGAACAATATAAAATAGAAGCTACTTGATAAAAACAATAGACACATGAACGTGTAATTTTTCTGGTCTATATGCCACATGCCTCTTGGCTCTTGGGTACTCCATATGGAATTCCAAATTAAACGTGCTGCGTGGGTGTACATTCCATAACACGCATCCGCGAATTTCCAACGTTTGGTCCGTTTCTCCTATTGTCATTCATTCACAACTACAAAGCTAACAGAAATACTCATCTGCTTGACATAATTATGATATAACAATCCAGTCGACTATTGTCTAAGGCAGACCGCAAAACGGAACAGGTTTCAAGCAAGTTACTTGGTTATATGTAAGTGCTCAGCAGCACGAACGAAGACTAAATTAGGTAAACTCCGTTCTAGCAGCTATATCTGCACATTATCGAAAACTACAACAACCCATTTTATTGTTTACTGCTTGAATGAACAAAGGAAAAAACAAAAGTCTGCTCTATTGGAGGCATGAATTTTCTCAGGTATATAATTTTCTATCTATTATTTTATTTTACTGATGAAGTTGAGGTACCAAATGAACGTTTATAGTTAACCTATTGCAGAGTTTATGATCGTACTTGTTTGTCTTGGATGGAAAAAATATCAATTAGTTATGTGAATAAATACTGCATCAGTTTTCACATCCAGCCTGCACATTTTCAAGATCCCACCTTAGCAAATCTAGAAAAAAATGTTAATTTTATTATGATGTGTGTATGTTTGCCCACTACGTTGATACTAATACTAGATTAGTGATGGATCCCTTCTGGTCTTAACAGAAAATCTTGCAGAATATAAAAAATGTTGTGTAAGGAAACTAGTTGTCTGTCTAGGTATTCATGTATGCATACTGCCTGTTTTGCTTGCAATTTTCGAAATGATTTAATCAAGCACGTCAGACAGAACATGTGTAAAAGTACTGACCATAAAGAATTGAATGGCACCCACAGACGTGTTTGCAGTTTATAAGAGGCTTATATACACAGGAAACTGAATAGTGAAAAACACAAAATAGAAGACTGGTTTTTGTTATTTTCTGCCTCATATTGCGTGCAAAGGAGTGTATGTATACAAACTAACTGGGCTTTCTGACTTGCTGTTCTCGGTAGCATCTTTTCTCCCTGTCTTGTCTGACTTCCAATAGCACATTTTTTTCTTCTTGTTTTGGCTGTCGTAAAAGCAAGTAAAATTTGGGCTATCGTCTCAGTCGCTTAAATGCTCTCATCCAGGAAGGTTCATTATCTCATAAATACAACGGCCGACTAGCCACCCACTTCTTAGTATATACAAACAAAGACCTGCCGAAAAGGACTGGCCATTCTTTTACAAGGTTGGGTTTGCGTTGGTTCCCAAACAAACTCTGCATAAGTATCGGCACGTTTTTTTTATTTCATAGTAAGCAATAGGAGAGAGGAAGTACATAAATAACAGGACAAAGAGTTTCTTCGTCAGTTGTGAGAAGCTCTCTTCTCTTTATATAATACAGCAGATTTAAGAAGCAGCTCTAGAACGTTCGGTTCATCAACATTCATTTTTTTATTTCAAACCATTTAATTTCCAGTTGAAAATTCATATCTAGAGCAAATACTATTTATCTGTTTTAATAAACAATAAAAACGGAATAAACAACTCTCCCTCTTTCTGAAGACGTATAGCAAGTTGGAAAGGCGATGGCGTTACAATTAGTGCGAGTTACAATTTTTCTCACTATTCACAGCCTTTGTGCGGTTGAAGGTAAGGGAGCACGATGTTTTATACTTTCTTTTTTAATATAACGACACGATCAAACGTATTAAATCAAACAATGTTAAATTTTGACTTATTTTGCGTGGCAAGGTCGTGCACTGTGTGTGTGCACCCATGACACATAAAATTTTCACTCAAAATTCATTGTCAGCTTTCATTTAACATAAGAAATATAATTGCAAATTGATAGAGAAATATCCATATAGTAAGGTTGACGGATGGTTGAAATATGCGTTCAAGAGAAAATTTATTTTTGCAAGACATGTGCTGAAAATAGCTAAACAGCAACTACTTGAGAGTAATGCTGTAACCGAAGTTTTCTCAGTACATACATATATATTCCATCTTTCATGCGTTTTCTCGTGTTTGGTAAATTGCAATGTTTGTAGGTATATACATGTGTGCATAAAATATTTATATACGGCTCTGGCAATGGAACGTGTAGAAAAAGGTAAACATAAGTTAACCTGGTGCATTTCTCAAAAGAGCTTTTTGTTCCTTTTGGTATAGAGGCACCTGAAAACAAATCTATTACACGATAGTAAAGCAAAATGCACATAAATAAACAAGCTAAAGACATGTTTCTTGATAATGGTGATACTGATGACGTTTTTTGTTGTTGATGAAAGCACATGAAAGTTTGGTGCCTCGGTCGTTTCTTTCCTTTTCACAAATGCACTCTGTCGTGCATCAGGTTCTGTTTTAATAGTTGGCGCGTTCGTAATAATAAATAATTTATACATAATATAGGAAAAGTATAGTGTATCGCCTTCTCGTTGTTGGTTGTCAACATGAATAATTCTGCATGCTTTTTGGCATGAGGCAGGCATGAGTTCAAAACTTTATTACGTTAAAGGAAAGTTATGAAAGAAGAGTTTTCTAGTTTACGTTCCCCGATTTCTCCTCTCTCTTTCGGTCTCTCAGACAGATACTTTGCTCATGCCGGCTTACTTTTCGGCATAGTGAGCATTTTGAGCAAATGAGTTTTTCCGGTAGTGAAAACATACACACATTCATATATGTACATACAGTTATGCAATGCATGCTGTTGTGTTGAGGAACAGGAAAAGCAGATTTTGTACATTAAACCAAAAAAAGAAGGGAAACGAGAGACTACTGGAACGAAAGAAATCTTTACGTTCGGTTCCCCCTTTTTGACCCTGCTAGTACCAAATTGTAGAGCAGTGCTAAAACGGGTATCAATATTTAATTTTTATTTGACAACAGTAAATAATTTTAACAAACTTATTGTCGTAAAACTACGTAGTTACCTGTATGAGCATAATGGAATTTTATGAAAAAACACACAAGTCAGCATACAGATAGCCATTCAAAAATGATCATAAAGGGGTTTTTAACCGACTTGCGTATGATTCAACAGCGTTCCCAAACATTCTGATGAATATAGCTGGCCTTCTTCGTAGAAGTGCAAAAGTCATGGGACAAAGAAACCTATCATATAAATGCCCCTTGTTATGGGATGATAATTATGATGATGGGAGTTGGATGCAACGCTGAAAAAAAAATATTGTTACCTTAAACCAACCGACACCAAACAAAGCATAACGTTGAACATTAATGCATTTTATGCAACAAAAAGAAGAAACAGCACATGCATGGCAAACTGGTGTGATGGTGGTAGACCTGTCGTAGTGCAACTTGCTACAAGAAACCACTATTATGCTGTTTGTTTGCGACTTGCAATGCAACGCAATGCAACCAGTTCAGTTGGGTAGCGGAATTTGTGAGCGATACGCTCTAAAAGTACAAAAAAGTACCCGGGGAAGATCAGTTGTATCGAAGACAGCTAGAAAACGGAAGGACTTTTCTGTTGTACTTGTACAGCCGGCGGTAGTATCAACATTTATTCGCTTTTGGCAGACTACAGACGCTCTCTGTTATTCTTGTTCTTGCTCCTTACTACTACAACTGCTTCTATTCATGCTACTGACTTCTACTCACTACGTACAAATGATTACTTGGTTCGTTTATACAGTATTTTCGACCGTCGTCACAGGAAAAGGGATCCAGACAAGTTGTAAAAAGATACGATGATTTGATAATAATATACATTCTTTACGAGTACTATGACTGGGACGATTATGTTATGACTTTTGGTATATCAAGGCCTAACAATGAAAACTGGAAACAACTTCCCTGCAACTGTTTAGCTAGATTAGAATTGAAATTATAGGATGACATTGGCTACTTTCTTTAAACAGGCTTTCTTGGCTGTTAATGCTAACCTTCTTTATCCTGGCTATCCATCCGTTGACATTTATGAGCACACACATATATATTATCTATGTATGCACAAAGATGTATTCACTCGCCAATATTTGGACATGATCGTGTGACAAGGAAATATTTTGTGGCAAGTGTCAACGCTTAATATACTTGTCTACACACGAGTATGATTTTCAGCACATAGAAAGGTTACTTTTAACTTCATCAATGCTTCGAGATTTTTTAAGTTCCTATGTATTTACATGTATAAAATTAGACAATATTGCACGATCGTTCTAGATCACCCTTCTCTGATTTTCTTGATGTACATCTTTCATTTCGTCAGCTCGCATTCTTACATATTAATAAAGTGATGTTTTTACTTCCTGCCAAATGCCAAACACTCTAGATCTGTAACGCTACACGTATAGATGTAGACAGATAGATGAGCCGGATGAGCACAAAATTATGTGGCTATGGCTAATATACTTTCATTTCATTTATCTTACTCCCACAACTAAATAGTAACTAGAGTCATTTCATTTATTATGTGTACAAGTAAACTTTAAAAAAGATTTAATGTGTTTCCTAGGAGAAACGTACATATTATCTACATATTATTTAACCATTTAATGGATACAGATTTACTTAATCAGGTCTTTGACTGCAAACCATTTATTTGTGCAATTTAAACTCTAGATGGGAATATGAACAAATGCACCCGATTTTCAATAGGTTATGTATATTATGCACATATCTATTGATAAATGAGACTGAAGTTTCCTTACTCAAACATTCGTAATTATAAGTTATAGTTACATTAATAAAGTTTTCTTGGTTTTGTTTCACTATATGATATAACCACCTACAATATCCGGCTATTTATGGAGAATGAGAAACTGGCTGGTCTGACTTTCTTACTTATGTTTAGATAATGGATCTATACATGTATGCTGTAAATATTTATTATACAGGCAGCGTAGGTGCTGAGCTGTCTGCCATTGCATTGTCAGAAAATGTAGGTGAGTAGAAATAATCACCTCACTTGTGAAAACTCATACAAATTATTATACTGTGTAGCAAATGTATGTATACTTATTATCACTTCATGACAGAATTTCATACATTTTACTTCGCCACGCTAAGAGCTAGCTGTATAATTTATGCTCTTTATAAATTCAAAGTAGTAGGAGTGTTTATAGTTTAGTAAAGTAAGAGTAGCGAAGGTTGCACTATGTCTTTTCTGGTTTTGTCTGTCCGTTTTAATTGCATTACTGACTGTGGAAGCAATTGGGGCCATCCAAACAATGCGTTACTAATTCCATAGTTTTCAGAAGACATGCCAAAACAAGATACCAATACGCATTGTAAATACGTAGATTTTTATCAAAGATTTGAATTCAATAGCCAAAGATAAAGAAAACGGACTTATCACACGTGTCATTCTTATTATTATAGTTGAACAAATCATAGATACTCCAAACTTCAAGCAGATTTCGATATAATTATTCCACAGGGTCATTAATTATTCAGTTGATAACTAACAATAGCTTACTTATACTGCTTATGCCGGTATATATATTTTGTTCATTTAATTTGCGAGTTACATTATGCTTTTCCACAGCTGCTTTTCTATTTTCATCCCAATGGGATTTATCTTAATTAAGAGATTAAAAATTAAAATGTTCCAACATAGTGAAAATTATCAGAGGTCAAGAGAAAGGTTAAGCTAGTGGAAGTTGTATACGAAGAAGAAGCGTGCAAGGCAAGGAACTCCAACTCTAAGCTATTCCTACGAAAAAGGTAGATGCACTTATACACAGACAAATCCCATGCTTCCATGTCTGTCTGTGGTTTACCATGAATTTCAGACAGTAAGACAATTACTTGCACAAATGAAATGGATTATCTAGTGCAAAAATTATTACACGTTAGTACTATTTTTGTTAGTAGTGGTCAGGGTGAAAGAAAGGGCACATTCATTATTATTTGTTGGTTATGTTTAAAGGTTAAAGGACACCAGATAAAGTAAAACTCTGCCGATAAAAGTATAAAAAGGACATATTGAAAATAAGTTAAAACTTCCTTCTACTTTTTCAATTTTATCTTATCTATTAATTCTCTGTGCTATTATGAGTATCGTAGTGATTGCAACAGCGTCATGGGAACTTATATAATTTGATGATTTTATACCTTGAACAGTTCATAAAGCCGACACTTTTAACATACCTTCTTGAGGTTTATCTGGAATCAGATTAGCTGCAGCAGATAATAACTTTCCGTATTCCATAAGCTTTTGTTCGGTTAATTCCTAGTTCCGACTTGGACATGTGCTATATCAGAAACAGTCTATGGGTTAGATTGTACCATTCTTGTTCTCTTCGATAAAATTAAGATTGTTTTCACCAGAAAGTACTTTTGATTTTTTCTTCATTTACCAAGTTTTTACTTCTTGTACTAGTAATGGACCTGGAATATATGCTAGCTGAGTGAATGTCTGGCTTGTTGTTAGCTTCTTGACTTTACAACAAAGCTTGGCTTGGCATGAGGAAACAAACTGAAAAATGCAAACTCTCTCTTATCTTGCATATATCTGGCAAACACATAATATATTAGGTACGTATGTATTTATGTATGCTATATAACCGCATCTGATGATATAAGTATCTTGAAAGCCTAAAAATTATGGAAATATAATGATATGTAAGACGTTTTGGTGCACAGTGGGCAAAGCTGCCGCTGCGCTGCGTTCATGTCATCTACATCACTTTCACTCCAATCTTTGTAACATAGCTTCCTGTGCTAAATTTATTTGCTAATAAAAAGTTGGGCAATTCTTTTTCGGTTCAAATGATCTTTTGGCTTGGAATTTCGACTGTACTACCGCCGCCTGGTTACAGTACACTTTCTTTTGTAGTTTTGTGATGTAGGGCCGCGGCAGTCATAGTACGACATTCTTGTCTTCAGCAATAGCTTCAGCTGGGGACCAGCTCACTTGGAAGTTATCTCTCCAGAAAATGGGATACTATCAATGAGCAGCTAGACTCATTTCTCACAAAAAAGTAACATAATTTTCCTGTCTGCCAATGGAGAAATTTTACTAAGCAAAATTTCCGCTGTACCTTTTTATATTTTACTTTATGCCTCGTACATTCTCCTCAACTGATCAGAGTACTGCTTCAAGCAAAGTCTGACAGCGATCAGCCAGCCACTAGTTTCTCGTTGCATTCACACTAATCTTTTTCATCAACCGAATTCAATTTTAAGAAAGGTCAGTTTGGAATAGTAAACAAATTACCTTGGAGGTGAAAAGACTTCAAAAGACGAGTGATTTCCCATGTTGCAAACCAAAACTTGCAATGAAAATTAGCATAGTTTTTTTATTTATTTTGCAACCAGACAAGTTTCACGCGCTGAATGAAATGCTTCTAATGTGCATTATTATTATATCCGTATTTGGTTCATTAAACCTTGAAACCCATATGAACTTAACGTGAAAATGACCGAATTACCGTCAACGCAAACTAAATATCAAATAATCTCGTCCTTGACAACAATGGCATCCGTTAAAACGAATTGTAACTTTTACCAAGTAATCCAACAATGTTGTAAATCCCAATGAATGAAGCAAAATACTTTTACTTTGTATACTCTGTAACCTGGAGAACTTTTCAATTAATTCCAATTTTATCCAGTATGTAAAAATGTCAATAGTGAAGAATGGAAACTCAATGCAATGCATGTATCATTTTTTGTTCATGTTCCGTTGTTCAAGATTTAAATGTTTTAATTTTTCTCTGAAGCAAGATGACGGTTTCTTTCCTGGCCTGGTTTTGCGTTACCCTTGACTCACTGGTTTACGCTGGAATAGGGTTGATAATTGCCATAAGGGGAAATCCATATGGCGACAATGTCGGTTGTTCAGAGCCTGTATGGTCTCAAAGTAGACAAAGGTTCAACAAGGCAGGGTGGCCAGACCAGGGCGTCTTGTGTTTAATGCAAAGCGCTTGTAACGAATACGGTTACACCGCATGCAGAGAAGCAGGAGAAATGGCCACTGCTGACCTGGTAACCAAAAGAAGGTCATATGTATTAATCCTTCGTTATATTTCGTAGACATTTGTCCTTCCATGCTTTCTACAATTTGGGAATTTTGCATGGCTAAAGAGAAAAACAAAATCGGTGGTTTATTAATAATTGTTTGTCTTTCTATTATTTTCTATTAGCCTTTAATACCTGCCCACAGAAAATAATCATCCAAGGCCAAGGCTAGATTAATCATTGAATTCGTGATTATTATTATTATTATAACTTGATTATAAGAGGATTGCGAAAAACTGAAAGAGTACTTTTGTTTTTATTAGCAACTCGATACTAAAGAATGCCACAATGTAAATTAATTTTAGTAATAAAAGTGCTTTTTATAATTTGGAGCTAGCTTCTGAATGAAAATACCAATAGTGTATGTGCCACAGGCAGTGGCTGTTGTGGTATTTTTTATTTCTAACTTTAGAAAATGAAATACAAAATAAGCTTACATATGCCTAGAAGGTAACAGTTAATAGATATACAATGTATTTACTTTCGACATAACATGACAAGAATTATTGCTTCTTGTAGGCGGTTGCATCGAATGTACTGGGAAACATTGTACATAGTATTGTATTAGCAAAGGTCGGTTTGGTCCCTTTGATAGTGAAGACTTAATTATGTAGAAGTTTTCGTTAAAAATTAGAACTTTAAAGAGTCCACCCACACAAGAATGTACTTAGGTAATCGAAAGTTTCAGCATTACAAGGAAAAACGTGAGTTGGTTAACATAACGTGAGTGGCAGCAGAGAGGGGGATGGGGATTGGCGTGACACGGACGGTAGAAAGTCAAAGAAGGGGAAATGATGGCTTTGTTGAAGATGGATCCGCTGATGTAAAGTTTGAGAGGAGAGGCATAAAGCGACAACAAAAACAAGAACATATTTTTGGATTTGGAAGCTTCTTCAAGCATGCTTTCCTTTGAACGGAGATGTGCCAGAAGAAAGTATGTACTGGACTTGGTACATAGTTTATTATTGCATTATTTGCTTGTGTATTACTTCCCGTCTAAATAGTTGCTCCTTGTCTTTCCGTTCGTTTCTTGCGTGTGACTGGAGCAGCATCTCCAGTGGGGGATGTGTGTACTTTGCTGCAAAGATCCTGTGAGGTATTTCGCACTATAAAAACAATGATAAGAAAAAGCTGCTTGTTTCGAGCAAGTCACCTAACCATTTGAAGAGTTGCAAGCCAGTGTAGATGGTACAGAATCATAAATAACTTTCCCTAATTATATTATGTGATAGAAACTCAAAAACCTCAATAAATTTTCTACAAAAGTTGGCCGCTTAACAACACGAGGTCTTTCACTCTGCCCCTCTCAACTCAACAGACACAACTCGGAAGATCCCTTGCTTTCTCCGATAACTTTTACATTACCTTGTGTAGTTATATATGCGGTAAATATATATACAATGAAAATACTTTCCTGTTTATGAATACTTCGATTTCGTAACTCGAATTACTTGCACGATTAATTCGCCCACACACAATGGTGGTGTACAATGGAATGTGTACATACAACTTATATAAAATAGTGGCATGTTTAAGTGAAGATCGTCAGAGATCAAACCAGACCATCAACAAGAAAATGTTAAACGAAAGGTGAAGACATTTAATGTGGCGAAAAGGAACTAAATAAGAAATAAGGGTTTTCAATGCACGTGTAGAATCTATAGCTCTCCCTGTTGTATTTGTGCATATATCTGTATCTATTGGCTTTCCCTTTTTGCTGTTACGAAAGAGCACATTTTTGAGGAGTAAAAATTAATCTAATCCCAAAGTCTAATGATAACAATTCGTAACCATCTCGGTACAATAGTATCCTTGCTTTCATCACCAGAGTGCAGAACACGTTATATGTGTTAGTTAGTGTTAATGATATCACGAAAAAGAAAGTTGTTGTTAATACTTTCATTCATAAAGTGCAATCGGGAATTTTGCCAACACGCTAGTTATATACCTATAAACTTTCTCTAGTTTGTATATTACACTAATGCAATCGTAAGTGATATAATTCTGCATCGTAAGCATAGTACTGTTTTATTGTACTGTTGCACTGACAATGAGAGCTGTGTGCTTTAGCGCAGTCATGTTTTAGTTTACAAAACATGCCTTTGAACAAGTAAGCGAAA